>VYZT01009847.1:0-16253 GCA_013400735.1 Pomatostomus ruficeps
CGGGCCGCGGGCGCGGCGGCAAAGCTCTGAGGGAGATCCGTGTGGACGAGGAGGTGGAGATCGCGGTGAACCTGGCTCTGGAGCGGTTCCGCTATGGCGAGGACAAGGGTGCGTAGGGCAGCCGGGCCCGCGGGCTCTGCCCCAGCGCGGCGGGGGTGCCGGGGGACAGCGCTGCCGCCGGGAAGCCGGGTGGGTTCGGGCATTGACAGAGTCGCGGCATCGAGGTCGTGCGTCGGGGATACTGCCCGCTGGGTTTTTATGCTCGGGCTTTTATTTTGGTAAATTATCTTTCCAGAAATGGAATTTCCGTCCTCTTTCACTAGAACTGAACGAGCGTTTGTTCACCGGCTCTGTCATTCTCTCGGACTGAAATCTAGAAGCAAAGGGTAAGTTTGACTCTCATTTTTATGCGTTGTTTTCTCTTTCTGGTGCAAATTTATGGGATTTCGTTATCAGTGTTAAAACGATCTGTATTTTTAGCTTATCGTGCACTTATCCTGTTGCAGGGAATGGTACTAGAGAAAAAACTTTCAAAAGTAGATATAAAAATAAGCATCTCTGTGCTTTGCTTGATGTCTGAGTAAAAAAAACTCCTGACATACTAGTTTCCGATGCAGTTTTGAGGATTTCTTGTCCATAAAAAAGGCTTCTCAGAGAGATCTGTCCTGTTTTTTTTTTTTTTCCCCGCACTACTGAATGTTCAGAAGTTTTGCATAGAATCTCTCACATTGGCAGCTGAAGTGTAACTTAGAGTAGTAGCACGTTCAATAGGGTGTTTCTGTTGGGAAGCATTGAAGAGGGCTCGAGTGTTGTGAGCAGGCAGAGCGAGGTCATCCTTCGCTTCTACTCAACACTGATTAGGCTGCACTTGGGAGTGTTGTGTCTGTCCAGTGCTGGGGTCACCGGGAGGACAGAGACCTAGACTGGAGAGAGTTCAGTGGAGGACCAACAACCTGGTGAAGGGGGTGGAGCATCTCTTCTGTGCAGAAAGGGCCAGAGTGCAAGGACTGTTCAGCCTGGAGAAGATAAGGCTCAGGGGCATCTCAGCAGTGTATATAAGTACTTGAAATGAGGATGTCAAGAGGACAGAGCCAGGGGCTGCTGGAGGTGACTGTGCCTCTCCTCACAGAAGCTGCCCCTGCCAGCACCTGCGTACCTGCACGAGTCTTCCCTCCCTGCCAGGGACAGGCCACTGGGCTCTTAGAGGGACCTTCTATTCTTACCCTGAGAAGTCGTTTTGAAAGGGTTGATTTCTGGATTGTAGCCCAGGCACAAGTCAGTTCCATTTCAAATGTATTTACAACAATTTTTTTGCATTTTGATATCAAAAGTTCAGTGTGAGAAGTAGTGCAGTGTTATGGTTAAGTGTTTTGGCTCCATTTCTGCATAATAAATCTTAGATAATGAGCATCCTGAGATCTGATATGTTTTACTGGATTTTGTTAAGGCTTGGAATATCACTAGCAGGGAGCTTTTTTGTCTGTTCTGCCTGTTTGTTGATTTTTAGCTTCTAAATCTTTCAAGTTAGTCTAGAAGTCAGTTTGGTGTCATAACTCTCAGTATTGATTGATAAAATGATTGATAGAGCTGGCTGTATTTTGGGAGACAAATGCAGTGATAACCTGGGCATAGTCATCCAATGTCTGCAGTGTCTGTTCTGCACTACCTCACATGAATAGAGGGTGCTTTTGATGATGACTGTTGTGAATGTTGCATTATGCTACTTGGGCCATTATTTGGAATATTCTAGTTATGACATTATATTTGAAAATAAGCTTGAAATAATTATTGCCAGAGATCGTTACATGGAGGTAACTAGTTTGCTTACTCCTAAAATGCCTCTTTTTCCTTTCTCCCAGAAAAGGAGCAAATCGATACCTAACTGTAAGGAAAAAGGATGGATCAGAACAAAAACGTACAGTAATGACTTGTGCCATAACTCCTGGTACAAAACACGCTGTTCATACTTTAATTCAGAATTTTCCTGTCACAAATAAAGAACGAACAGAGCTTCTGCCAAAGAAAGAAAGAGGAAATGCCTGTATTGTCAAATCTGGTATGTTCAGTGTGTCTTGTGATATGGACTTGTCGATCAACAGTACTTGAAAAAACAACCCACAACCCAACCACAAAACAAACCCCTCTATGTTCCGCCTCCTCTTGTGTCCTAACTGACACACTTCTTTCCAAACAAACCTATTAATTTGCTCAACTTTTAATTGTTAACCTAGGGTCTTTTAAAACTGGTGTCATGAGGTGCTCAGGCAGTCATGCCACCCACGTTGCAATGCCTCCCTTGTATCAAGTTAATTTTGATTCTTTGAACCAATTTCAGCCAAATTTTTTTTGAAATACAGTTGTGAAATGTGGGTTCCTGCAAGTTCCATGTGGTAAGATTGAAGAGGCAAATGTTACCATCACTCTGTGAAAGAACACCCTTATGAGAAAATGAGACTGGCTGTTGTCCCTTTAGAAATCCATGTTCTTGATAAAATAAGTTCATGTTTTGTTTTGTCATCTTCTGAAATAGCTTTGATCTCTAAGAGCTATTATGTAAAACTAAGGCTGTTATGTAAATTTCTTGATTTCTAGAATGTGTAAAGCTCTCTGGAAAACAAACTTCTGATATAAGATGGGTTTTTTAAACAATGATTTTAACATGGGTGTTGCCTTAGCAGTTACGATTGTAAAAGTTATGTTGTGTCTCTGTGTACAAAGCTGGCTGCAGTGAACAGGAAACATACCAGAATGCCTTGTTTCAATGGATATTTCTGATTTATTATGTCTGTACTTTAAATGCTTTCTTTGCTAGTTTTCTTTCTCAGTTGTTTCATTTATTTAATAGGATTGTTTAGTCAGTGGTGGGAAACTATAATAAAAGTACCAAAAAGGAGTTTCTTAGGGAAGTAAGGTATAAATTAACGAATAGTGTAAACTTTATCTTTCTTTACTTCTCCAGAATGGTCTTTGGCTCTTTTAAACTGTTAGTCTGTGTCTGTCTTGGTAAAACTGTGTGTTTTAATTTAATATATGAATCTGTTAATTGCATTAAATAACTGCATTGTCCCTATATGATTGCATTAAAACTGAGTTTACAGAGAGCTTCTCATTCTTCTGGAAAATAATTATTAAGGAATTGTAGAGTAGCATTTAGAGTACTGACGTTGAAGTAGCCTCCTCAGAAGGCTGCAGGTTTTTAGCTACTTATGCACTGCTTTCTGATACATCCCACTGCTTTGTGGCTCCAGGGCTCTTGCTACACCATGGTTCAATTAGTAGGTGCTAAGACAAATCTTACAGGTTAGACTATTAGGTTATGTAAGGCCGACTGAAAGGAAGTCTTAAAAGACCAATAAGGATGTGAAAGAAGGCATCTGAATGACAGTAGAGTTGTCTTTTTGTTGGAAAGCATACTCGTCAGTTTGGAATAACTTAAGTGTTAACTCTGTGGTGGATTTTTCTAAGCAAACTCTTGAGATGGGAATGTGTAAACAGATACAAAGGCCAAGAAAATGTGCCCCAGGCTTTTTTTCTCTGCTTTAGTTTCTGTTTCTCTTTAAGCTCTTCAAACCTTTTTTTAACTCGAGCAATGCACTGAGATAGTTCAGTTGTGTTCAAAATTTCTGTGAAAATAGAAAGTCCTTTGAACTATATTAATTTTAAGCACCATAACAGGATACGTTACCATGAGAATTACTTTTAAATATGTCATGGGTTTTTCACTTTATCAATGGATGCTAATAAAATCAGGAGTGTTCATTTTTAAGTACAATTTTAAACATGAATTTTAGTGACCTTCATTTGTAATTTATTGACTTCTCTTCACAGAAAACAAAGAAGTGAACAGGACAAGTGGACGCCTTAGTGATGGTATCCCCCAGGTTCCGGTGAAAAGAGGGCAATCAGAGTTTGATTCCTTCAGGCAATCGCTACCAGTTTTTGAAAAACAGGAAGAAATTGTCAAAATAATAAAGCACCATAAAGTTGTTTTGATTGTAGGAGAGACTGGATCAGGAAAAACTACTCAAGTATGTTCCTTCAATGAAATAAAAAACATAACAGTATTTATACCAATCTGATGCCAAATCTGTAATAAGAGATTTTTTTATTCTAGTTTTAAATCTTTTATTTTCCTGTGTGGTTCAAATACTTGTGTTCCAATTAACATTTTTGCAATATTAAGCCAGCAAATACATATTAAAAGCATAAATGATTCTGCACAATTTTCTGATGGATATCAGTTTTCCATTAAAATAATCATAAAATATTGAAGGGAAAGTGGCTATAGTTTTTTATACCCTTTTTCCTTCTAAAGCTAGTTCTGTTTCTAGTATCTAGAGTATTATTGTGTTAAAGTACCTACAGTAGTACCTACAGGGTTATTTTAATAGATTTCCTTGAGGCAGGAGAGAGAAGCTTCAACTTTTTTTGGTTGGTTGGTTAGTTGAGTTTTTTGTTTTTGTTTTTGTTGTTCTGCTTTGTTTGAAACAGATTAAATGTAATAACAGAAACTGATTTTTGTGGCCTTTTGCCATTTCAGTTACACTTGCAGTGATAATCCTGTTGTGAGTCCTTTTGCAACCTGTGTGATACGGAGGTGCAGTTAAATTGTTTCACTGTGATAAAAAAGTTAAGAGTTTATCAAAGTAAAAAGTGAATTTAAATCACTTCTTTACAGATCCCCCAGTTTATTCTTGATGACTGTCACAAAAATGGAACTCCCTGCCGTATATTTTGCACTCAGCCAAGACGTTTGGCAGCACTTGCGGTGGCGGAAAGAGTGGCAGCAGAAAGAAGAGAAGAGATTGGTCAGACAATTGGTTATCAGATCCGACTAGAAAGCAGGTATTAATGACATTTCTTAAAGTCAGTTGATCTGGGGTTGTCTTTAGTCATGTGAATATTTAAACTACAGTGTATTTGGGATGCAGCCCAGTAAAATATCCATGTGCGAAGTACAGGTAGGATATGTTATTTTGGGTAATGAATGTTCAAGATTTGAAAAGGACTGTTTTCCTCCTGTATTTTGCAGTTTCATGCAGTGAGTTGTTCTATAGAACTGAACTGCAAGTGCTTTCTCTAGATTTCTTCTAGGGAGTATGTGTGTGGATATCCTTCTCCTCTCTACTTTTAACATACATAAATTTAAAAGTTCTGCAAGCTTTGCAAATAGGTAGGAAGACCAGCATGCCATAACAAAAGCTATATAATGAGAGCTGATAGGGCACATAAAAGGGAAAACAACTAAATTGGAAAGTGAATGATGATGCTGAGCAATACCAATTTACTTTGGGTTAAATTTACTCTGTTTCAGCTTTTATGTTTAAAGCAAAAGCAGAAATTCTAGATAACTTGAGGAATTTGTTCCTAAAGCAGAGCAGGGATGGATGAAAGTCTGAAGATTGTGTGTGGTTTCTAAACTCTTTGAATTGTGTAAATAGTGGGATTTTCAGAAATGGGCAGCAGTTGGAATACATGTGAGAAAAAGATGGCTAAAGGTATGGCTGGTTATGTTTTGTATATGGATGAAGATAATACATTTCTAAAGAAAATGAATGCACTTGAACAGCAAAGCCAAGTTAAAGACTTTTCAGATGCATACCAAAGGTCACAAAGCTATTAACAGATTTAAAAAGCAAGTAAAGATGAATTGCAAATAAGGTCGATGATTAGTGTGTGGAAGCATTATGCTGAGTGAAGGAAAACAAAGTATAGGTCAGATGGAAGAATTACTGGAGGCAGTGCAGAAGAATCAGTAAGTTTATATGAGAAAGAGCAAAATGGAGAGATATCAATGTTTCCATCTTGGCAAAAAGTGTTGGATGGAAGTGTTTGCAGTAACACAGAAATCTACTTTTTGATCTTTTACTGTCTATTAGACAGTAGCGGTGATTTCTAGAAGGCTGGTGAAAATGAGAGAAGAGTAGAGATTAAAAGAGTAAAGCACTTCCATCTGGTATGTGTCCCTTGAATTCAAGATGTAAGAGTTGTTTTTGAAGTGAAGAAAGAATTCCAAACTTGAAAAGAAATACACACGTATGTGTGTGTATTCCTTTGTATAGTACTCTCCAGTTTTTTTGGGAAGTTTTCAGTACTTAAAGTGGCGATGTTGGAGGAAGTAGAGGCAACTGCTGTTTCTGGTTGCACAGCTAGCACTGCCACAGGTAGCAGGCACTTTTAAAGAATTTTAGATTCTTGAAAAATCAAAGCATTTGAAAGTGTTCAGCTGATTTCTTTGTGATTCAGTCAAGTATAGTGTATTGGGTTTGTGTGGCAAGGTTTTGGTAGTGAAGGGAGTGTTTTTTGTGAGAAGAAGCTTTCCACGTGTCTGATAAAGCCTCTGCCCACTGGCTGTAAGAGAGACTTGCCACTAGCCAAGGCTGAGCCCATTGGCAGCAGTGAGCAGGACTCTGGGATACCATATTTGAGAAGAAAAAGAAATCTGCACAGCAGTACAGAGAGAGGATTGTGAATATTTGAGAGGAATAGTTCTGCAGACACCAAAGTCAGTGCCAAAGGAGGGGCAGGAGGTGCTCCAGCTGCCAGAGCAGGGATTCCCCTGCAGCCCGTGTTGACGACTGTGGGGAGGGAGGATNCCGTGTTGAAGACTGTGGTGAGGCAGGATGTTCCCCTGCAGCCAGTGGAGGTCCGTGGTGCAGCACAAATCCACCTGCAGCCTGTGGAGAACCCCAGCACCAGAACACGTGGTTGCCCCCATTCCCTGTCCCCTTGTGCACTGAGGGGTAGGAATTAGAGAAAATTGAAAGTCAAGCCTGGAAAGAAGGGTGGGGTGGGAAGAGGTGTTGTAACATTTGATTCTATTTCTCATTATCCTACTTGGATTTAATTGGTTATACACTAAACTAAGTTGCATGAGTCAAATCTGTTTTGCCCATGAAGGTAAGTGGTGAGTGATCTCTCCCTGCCCTTACCTTGACCCATCAGCCTTTTGTTGAATTCCTTCTCCCCTGTCCTGCTGAGGAGGAGACGGTTAGAACAGCTCGAGTGAGTGCCTGGCATTCAGCCAAGGTCACCCAACTACATGTAGACAAATACAAGGATTATATCCGAGGATATTCTGAAGAATTGAAACCTCTTTTTTCAAGGCAGTCTATGCTGAATTTTCCAGTAAATTAATACAACATGGAGAGGTTCTCAAGATTCTGTTTCACTTGGTTATTAATTCATAAAAAATTAATCTCACCTTGTTAATTAATCCCTTGTCTGAAGTTTTGGAGCATTAGCACTAAGATTCCTTAGGAACTCTTAGGGACCAGGCGTAGTTTATAAACAAATAGTATACATGAACTCTTTGGTGACGCAACTGTGATTCCACTTCTGGTAAGGAGCTGTTCAGTCTTTAATTTTCAGTAAGCAGTGGGAAGATAGCAGCATTTAAATGGTGAAAAAAGCTGAAGCATCTCTGTGAACTGTTGAACAGGGTTTCTCCGAAGACACTGGTGACCTTTTGCACTAATGGCATCCTGCTTCGCACGCTGATGGCAGGAGACAGCTCCCTATCAACTGTGACACATGTTATTGTGGTAAGGATCTTGTATTTCCTGTGAGATGGAGCAGTATGTATTGTGTATTATTTGGAAGATGAGATACTAGTTTTCTACATTAATTTGATGAATGTTTAAGGTGTTTTTGTTAAGTTAGAATCTGAATTAACTTTAAAGAGTTACTGATTTTTTTTTTTATTGTAGTGTGCATATTTTTCTGGGGTTTGGGTTTTTCCCTTGTCAGAGCATCTTGTTTTAGGTTCATGCCAATAATTAATTTTGGAATTGTGATGTGACTTTGGAGGGCAGAGGAGTAAATTTTTCTGAATTTCCTATGTCAGCAGAAAAGCCTTAGGAAGGCTTACGTAGATAGGGTTCAATGCAAGTATGTCGGAATGTCTGTTATCATGTACTTGATTTTGCAATACCAAGTTTGCAGTCCCTTTGTTTGCCCAATGTTTTCAAGATGAAATGTAGTCTAATTTCTAGCAAATAATTTATGTTCATGTGTGATTATATGAATTTCCTATTGTGGAGTTTGATGAGACAGTGGAACCAGAATGTTTACTTCAAGTTCTCCACTGCTGAAAACAGAAAGAAACCCGTGGTAATTTAGATGCCTGTCTAAAAAAAGGAAAAAAGTGCAAGAATGGTTTGTGCATTCTTGACTTCAGCTTGCAAACCTTCTGTTTGGGTTCTTGATTCATACATTCAGAATATAAAACTAATCTGAAGGTAGACAGAGATGATTAATCAGTATTGTGCCTTAATGATAAGCTCTATGCATGATTTAATGGATGTAGGAAATCTATCCTTTTTTCTCAGTATGTGCTATCATACAGTTCTTTTAATGTTCATAAGTTGTGAAGGGAGATTTTATTGAAATCAGATTTGTAGGATTTGCGGTTTGTGGCATTATCTTGAAAATGAGATTGAAGTACAAGATTTAGAGAAGTTTCAGATACTCATTTTGGTCTCTGAAATTAAGGTCTGTGTGGGTTGCGCATTACAGTGCAGTCTGCTCTGATATCTTTATAAAACTTCTTGAAGTATTTTTTTTTTACTTTTGGATAATTTTTAAAAAATCTTTCTTAAGCTAAACTTAAACTTTTTAATGCGTCTGTAATGTATCATGAAACTACATATTCTAGTTTTTAAAAAATTTATATTTGTGGAAAGTTGTAATCTGGGATGTGTGCAGTTTATCTGATTTTTCCTTTGTGGTTTTCTTTCCTTTCTTACAGGATGAAGTACATGAGAGGGATAGGTTCAGCGACTTGTTGCTAATAAAACTGAGAGATGTGTTGCAAAACCAGAATAATTTAAAACTAATTCTTTCTAGTGCTGCTCTAGATGCAGATCTCTTCATTAGGTATTTTGGATGTTGCCCAGTAATACACAGTAAGTACTCCAGCAAACTCTTAAATCTCAGTATACCTGCCCTGAGACTCATAGGTCTTAACTGAAGTGTGCCAAACCATGCTTGCTGCAGTCGTTATACTGTTACCACATAGTGGACTTCACAGGATAATCGCAATTGAAAAGATACTTTTTCCACTTTGTCTCATTTAAGAATTAAAAAAAAAGAGGGTTTGGATACTTTGTCTATTAATGTCCTGAAAAAGGTTTGATTCTTCAGCAGTATAGCTGACGCAATCCTGACCACAGATACCAACATTTTTTAGTTGTGGGTTTCTGTAGTACACAGAGTTTGTGATCAGTGTTAGAAGACTTCCTCCATGACAGCTTCTAAAAATACGTGAATTGTAGCTTGCACTTTCTGAAAGAGAGAAAAGTCCTAAGTGATACGAACTTAGTTGTGGTAAATGTCTGGAAGGAACCAAAAATATATATTAATTCTTCCTGTGTGAAAAAATAATTTAATGTCTATAAAGAAGGTCTAAAACAGTGATGTTAAAAGAGAAACCAAGGTAAGTTCTTAGGAGAGAAAGATCATGGGAAGTAGTTGGTAAAGAAAGCCAAAATTGGCGGCACTAATTGAGGACAGGGAAAGAAGTCCATCTCCTCACATACTTCTCATGAAAGGAGGTAGTTGAATACAAACATGGCAGTCTGCTTGTGGGATCTTACACTCAAACTGTCTTAATTGCTCTTATATGGTGTAATTAAGGTGGCTGACACAGTGAACTCTTTCTTGTACACCTAAACAAAAGTGACTGCTTTCTTCTTCTCATTTGATAAAATTGCAGTAAATAACTGTCAATCTTATACCTCTTACTATTAACACTTAATAGAATTGAAGAGAAACAAGCTACGTGGCTGACATTTCCTTTTTGAATTTCTTTTATTTTGTGGCCCAATTACTTCAAGAAAATAAACTCAAGTGAACATACTCTTACAAGACTTTCCAAGGAATATGATAATACATTAAATCAGGCCGTAATCATGTTTAATCCACTTTCCTGTCTATAAAATCTGTTTTTAAGAACTAATGTTCTTAAAGTGAAGCTAGGGAATATCTAATCTTTCATGAATTATTTCTACTTTTAGTCCAAGGAAGACCTTTTGAAGTTAAGGAGATGTTTTTGGAGGACATTTTACGAAGTACTGGGTATACAAACAAAGAGATGGTAAAGTACAAAAAAGAGAAGCGGCAAGGTTGGTGGACTTGTTGATTGTAAAGGTTTGGCAATGAGGCTCATTGATTGATTGAACAACAAATAGGATGATTCTTTGTTAAAATTCTAAAGTCAGATGGTTAAATGGGACATGATTAGATGGCAGCAAGTATCTTTAAAACTCCGTGTTTACATGGTTGACTTAAGTTGTGATAGAAAAAGATATTTTATTTTCAGTGGTTGTATTCATACTTCTTTCAGTTGATAAATGGTTTTTTTTCCTAATTATTATGAAGTAGAATGACATACAATTGGGGGCTTTGCTCACATGAAAACAACAGAAATATAAGATACAGTATGGTGACATTTAGATGCACATTAAAGTGCAGCCATTAGGGAAGGCAGGATTTTGTACATTTTGCACAGAAGGAGTTTCTGTTGTTAACATTTTTCAGTGCATTCTTCAGACGTGGGTGTATTTAACATATTTAGCTCAGGAGCATTAACACACTTGAACCTAATATAGGGGATTCTTTTCAATTGATTAAGTATTTGAGTATATTGATTACAATATTTGAGACGTTTTCCTGACAGCTGAAAGTAATGATCCTGATGAGTATTAAAAATAAATTAAAAAGGCCAACCCCAAAACTGTAACATACAATCCTAACTGCACGTTTGTTATGGTGCTCAGGCTCTGATCACTGGCTGGAAAAGCTCAACTGAGGCACTGACGGCTTCTGCTATTTCTTTTACTTGTACACAAAAATCATTTGTTACATGCAAGGGTTATTCACTTCTGGAGAAAGATCTGGAGTGAGAATTGCGTGGAAGATTGTTACTTAGGAAGCTTGTTTGAAAGCACCGAGTTGGAGGCTTAATGGGTTAAGTAACCAAGTGATATTTCTTATTTGGTTCTTACAGCAGATGTTTGCTGTGGGGCACTTTGGGTGCCCTTAATCATGGAATTTATATTAGGCTGGTAGCAATGTCCTAGATTAAATAAGAGATCGAATAGTTTTAACTTTGTGACTTGATACAGCTATTTTTTTAAACTGAAAATAATGGGTAATTAGGATGACTGTAAAACTTTTCAAAGGAAATCCTTTGTTCTTTCTAGAAGAAAAACAGCAAAGCACTCTTACTGAGTGGTGTTCTGCTCAAGAAAATAATAGCAAGCTGGAACCTGAGAGACCAAGATCTGTCCCAAGGGCAACTGAAGAGTGTAATCTCTTAGCTGGCGGTGGTGACACAGTACTTAATCATCTGGTAAGTTTTTCCTTTTGTTGGGAGATATGTTTAAATCTGCTTTAAAAGCCGTTTTCTAAAAATACTACTTCTGTAGAATTTCTCAAAGGATATTAACATATTTTTTAGGTGATATTTTTTTAATTAACATGAACTACTCTAGCTGAAATTTGCTTTTCAATTACAATGGTTTGTACATAACTTTTCTTCAGATTAAATGGCTGAACTGCCATAGCATAAAGTACTTGCATGTGATACAACAAATGCTTTAACTGGTTTACCCAAATGCTGGATTTCTGATTGCTACTTGGAAAAGCAGCTGTTCAATTTCTTCATGTGTAATATGTGACAATAAAGATAAGTCTTGGGAGACATCCATCTTTCAATACTGTTTTTTCTCTTCAGACTGAAAAAGATGTGAATTGCCTTGAACCATGGATAATAAAAGAAATGGATTCTTGTCTTTCTGACATCTGGTTGCATAAAGATATTGATGCCTTTGCTCAGGTGTTCCATCTCATTTTAACTGAAAATGTCAGTGGTAAGTTTATCATCTTACTACACAAGAAAAAAAACAGTAACAAAATGACTTGAATTTCTGTGGCTGCTTTATCTCCAGTTTTAAACGCTGTTAGGTTTGAATTCTGATGCCTATGGGAAAAGTGAATAGAACTAGCAGAATTAATGAATTGTTCAGTTATTTTTGGTTTGTACTTGTTTTGAAGTATTAATAGATGTTACAACATGTCTAAAGTAGCATTAAATTCACATGGACTGAGTGGTGGGATGAAGTCAGAAAACAAATTGTCTCTGGCCCAGATTTAAAAGTCATATAAGTCACACTGATACCACATTTAGATGAAAAAGTAAGAATGTTTATATTTGGGTTGCTGATTTATTTGTTTATTTGTACTCCCCAGTTGATTATAGGCACAGTGAAACCAGTGCAACTGCACTAATGATTGCTTCAGGGAGAGGCTTTTTGAGTCAAGTAGAGCAGCTGATCAGTATGGGAGCAAGTATCCACTGCAGATCGTCTAATGGCTGGTAAAAACATACGGACAAACTGAAACATAGATTTATTTGTCAATATACAAGTGAGAGTGAAATCTCTATACCATTTAAACTAATTGGTAACTTAACAGACTACTGTAAGCAATAGTAAATTTTTGACAGTCAAAACATTTTCTAGCTTCTGTTTATCACATTTTACTCTGGAAATGAAAAGTTGAACTCTTAATTCAGAGTCTTGGGCTGTTTGTCTTGTGAAGTGAGAAACTTCAAAAAGGTTCCTGTGTAACTTTTTCAGGTTGGCTGTGGATTGGGCTAAGCGCTTTGGACAGACAGAGGTTGTTGACCTGTTAGAATCCTACAGGTAAGCTGTAACTACTTTGCAGAAACAGTTGAAGGGAAATGTTGAAGGGAAATTTGCGTTTTGTCTTCTAATCAGGACAGTTTTTAGCTTCTTTTGCGTTTAAATCTGACCTAAATTGCAGGATTTATTTGAGACTAGGAATGTTTCAAAACACGCTTCTTTTTTTAAAAAAAATGTGTTTGTATTCAGTGTCATAGTGATTATGGTTGTGCAAATCCTAGGATAAATATAGTTAAAGTGGTGTAGACTTCTTTCATATTATCTTTTGTCATTTTTATGTGGGCCTTGCTGTCATGGTTATATGTCTAGGCAGGTTGTGAGTATAGTAACTTACATAAACAGACAGAGATTCTGATTCTACCATGCACCATTTTAATTTCAGATGCTTATCTTGGAAACAAATCTGTTGTGTTTTTATTGATACAGTTTTGATACACAGTAGCCAAATTAAAGAAACTTCATAGAAGTAGCATTTATACTAGGTCATTCAAGAATTAGCTTTGATTAACTTGCAGTTTTGTTACCATTTTGTGGAGACTTATATATTTAGAACACTTCTTAGTGTAGTTCCTGTTTGAGTAGTACCTGCTTATGGGAGGAAAATGTTTGGGAAATACATTTCTTTTAAATATTTTTTATTTAACAGGAATACAAGTGGTATCTTTATACTTTGACTTCTGACACTTTGCTTATGGCTGTGTTTCAATGAAGAGCAAGAAAATTGAAGTTAATGCTAAAAATTGAAGTTTCTTGCTTTGTTGGATTACACTTAAATCAGTGAACAGTAATAATATTTTGCAGGTGCTGTTCTGCTGTATTTTAAAATTATAGTTCGAAATTATTAGTCTTGTTGGTGTTGATCTAAGTTTAGCTGGTGGCTGAATGCAAACCTGAAGCAAACAGCCTTGACTCTGGTCTGTGCATTTGTCTGTTTTAGTGCTTTAGCAGGATTTGGAAATCTGGATGAAAGTTCCCTGGTCCGAACAAGTGGCAGTGACCTTAGTGCAGAGGACAGAGAACTGTTGACAGCTTATCATCACAGTTTTGATGATGAAAAAGTGGATCTGGACCTCATTATGCACTTACTTTATAACATCTGTCATAGCTCTGAGGCTGGTAGGTATAAACACACACTCCCAGTAAATTACTGTGCATTCAGCCTTTGATGAGTCCTGCCCTTCTTTTGGAAACACTAAATAGGTGAAACCTTCCAAGTGCTAGTCTACACAGTACTGATACATATTTTAAGTGAATTTGCTGCTTAACTCTGCAAACCCGCTTCTTTTCCAGGAGCAATTTTAATATTTCTTCCTGGATACGATGAGATAGTCAGCCTGAGGGACCGCATTCTTTTTGATGACAAGAGATTTGCTGATGATGCTCACAGGTAAAGCCTCTAGTTCCTGCGGTTGGGTTTTCTTTGCTTCTTTTAAAAATACTTAAATGTGCTCTTTGTCTTGCATTAGGTATCAGGTTTTCATGCTCCATTCAAATATGCAGACTTTGGATCAGAAGAAAGTGCTTAAAAGTCCACCTCCTGGTGTGCGCAAAATAGTAAGTTTTAGAGGACTTTGTCAGATATTATATTAAACTGTTTCGTCTTTGCTTTTAACTATAGTTTTGGTTGTTTTTTATTTGCAGGTTCTTTCTACAAATATTGCAGAAACCAGCATAACAGTCAATGATGTTGTATTTGTTATTGATTCAGGCAAGGTGAAAGAGGTATGACTCGTTAAAACTTTCTGTGGCAAAGTTAGTAGTTTATTATAGTGTTATTCTATAATACATAATAAGTAAATTTTAGAGTACTATTTTTTTATAGTAGGCTGAGAGTTAGTGTATGTCAAGTAACAAAGATCACTTAGAAGTTTTGGCATTGGTTTTATGACAAATACTGTAAATAATTAGCTGTTAATAAACCACCTAAAAACTATTGTAGAATTAAATGTTGATATATCTTTTTTTTTTTAAATTTAGAATAACTGTTTCTTTTTTTAAAACAAGTCCATCTGTTTAGGCCTCCATCTTCCTGAGATTTAAGAGAACACTGGGAGTTCCCTTTGTCCTACTATTGTGTCAAGTCCAAATCTAATCTGTTAAGTTTTTAAATATTGTTTCTGATGTGTTGAATGCCCATTCCCAAATTACTTGTTAGGGAAAAGTGAGATAATATAATGAGGTAATTTAAGACCTATTATATGTCTTAGAAAAGGAAGCTGGATTTCGTAGGGGAGATACATGCCAAATTTCTAAAGTTCTCATAGTAATACAATTTTTCTGTAGCTTTGCATCAAATGTAGATGTAATTTCCAAGTGAGACAAAGAGGAAAGCTTTAATCAATGTAATACATTTTTTCCTGATTTGTGATAATTCAAAACACAGTCCATGTCTTTTATTGACTCACAATTACCTACTGACCAGAAAACTTCCATGTAGGAAACTGTAGCACAAAGATAATGTGAAACGGATATCATAAATTCAATTGAAAGGAAGTACTTCAGAGCATACCTTTGTGCCAGAAGCTGCTGGTGTTTCTTCCAATTATTTTTTCCTGGTTTTTTAAGAACGTCTGTTATAACTCATTAATAACGTTTATTTCATATATCATATTTAATCTTGGTTTTACGTTCCTTGCTTTGCTTTTATAGAAGTCTTTTGATGCGCTGAGTTGTGTTACAATGCTGAAAATGGTGTGGATTTCAAAAGCCAGTGCTATCCAGAGAAAAGGCAGGTAATAAAATGCTTCATACTGACTTTGATTTTGCAGATGTCCACCATCCCATCCTGTGTGGTAAGGCACAAACCTATAGCAGCCACACTGAGTAATGTTTCCAGCCTTGTCCAGTATCGTGTTGAACAATGGCTAATACTTACTCTCTGCAATAACTTAAGAGTCAGCATGTATTTCTTGGAGTGATTTCCCAAGATATAGAAAAGTGACACTGAGGAATATCCCAGAACTTACATTAGGTCTAGGTTGTTTTTCCTCCTGTGAACTTCCTTCCTCTTTCTGCCGGGTAGCGTGAACAGCCACAGTAACTTGTCTGTGGGCAAAGGACTGCCTGCTGCTAGTTTTTAATTGATACCCTGGCATCCTTTCTTTAGAAGTGACATTGAGCAGTGATTCCTTATTGACCATCTCTAAAGTTTTCATGACTTAACCATGATCATACTCTTCCCAGCACAGTGAGCGAGGGCTGAGAAGTTATGTATGTAGATTACAACAAATGTCTGTTTGGAGACATGATATTATCATTAACCTCCAGGTTTTTGAGCATGAATTGTGAGCATGAATTGTGAGCATTTGCTGTCTCTGTTCCTTCATTCACATGTTGTATGGTCTTCATTCTACCATTTACATCTAGACTTCTAACTGGGGAGTTTGAACAGGAAGAAACAAAGTTTGCAACTTAGATTCCTTATGGCACAGGATGGCTGAGATTTGGATTGATCTCAAGTTAGCAAAAAAAATGATACCACTTTATTTAGACAGGCCTTACTTCTTTTCTCCAGATTTTTCAGTGTAGGGTTAAAATATAATAATT
>VYZT01009849.1:0-12543 GCA_013400735.1 Pomatostomus ruficeps
AGCGGCCCTTCCTGTGCCGCCCGGGCGGGCTCAGCGCTACTGCTGAGCCTCTGGACATGCCGGCCTGCCGAGACGGATGGGAGGCTCGCTCGCCGCCCAGAAAGCCGCCCGCATCCTCGGCTGTATTCAAAGCGGCCTGACCAGAAGGTTGACGGAGGGGGTTCGGCCTCTCTGCTCTGGTGAGACCCCACCTGGAGCGCTGCATCCAGCAATTGGGTCCCCAGCACAGGAAGGGCGTTGGACCAGCTGGAAAGGGTCCAGAGGAGCGCAGCGATAATCATAAGCAGGAGCACCTCTCCTGTGAAGACAGGCCGAGAGAGCTGGGCTTCTTCAGCCTGGAGTTCTGTGGAAACCTCATTGAGGAAATCGGTACTTAAGAGGGGCTTAGAAGAAAGAGGAAAATGGGACTTTTTGCAACGGTGTGTAGGACAAAGGGGAATAGTTCTAAACTAAAAGAGAAGATTTACATTAGATGTTAGGAAGAAGTCTTTTCTGTAAAGGTGGCGAGGCACTGGCATAGGTCACCCAGAGGAGTTGCAGATGCCCCATCCCTGGAAACACTGAAGGCCAGGCTGGATGGCGCACTGAGCAGCCTGGTCTAGTTGAAAGTTTCTCCGCCTGTGGTGGAGGGGTTGAACTATTTGATCTCCAAAGTCCCTTCCAACTCAGATAATTTTAGGCTTCTGTGAAGCCTCGTGTGTGTCAAGAAAACTGACTATGGAGACTTGATGAACACCACTCCCTCAGGGTGGAAAGCCAGACACCATGGATTGCCTATGGCAACAGCCTGCAGGCAACAGGGCTTGCTGCTGTGGCTCCACGGGGGAGAATTTGCATCAGCATCAGTATTTGGGGATGAGAGGCACGAGTAATAGTAGGAGATACAGCTGTGAGAGATCAGCGTTCTCTATACAATACAGGAATTACTGAAATTTAGGTGGTCCGGGTTGCAGCTGAGATAAAGTTAACTTTCTTCTGAGTAGCTGGTACAGTGCTATGTTTTTGATTTAGCAGAACAATGTTGATAACATACTGATGTTTCAGTTGTTGCACCGCGGTATTTACTCTATATAAAGGACTTTCCAGTGTCCTGTGTTCTGCCACCAAACAGGTACACAAGAAGCCAGGAGGGAGCATGGCCAGGAGGGCTCACATGAACTGGCCAAGGGGATTTTCCATACCATGGAACATCATGCTCAGTATATAACCCAGGGGAGTTGGGCAGGAGGAACCAATCACTGCTCAGGGACAGGCGGGGCACCAGTCAATCCATGATCAGCAACTGCCATTATGCCTTACTTGTGTTTCTTGGGGTTTATTCCTCTCTTTTTGTAATCTCCCTTTCCATTATTATTAGTTTAATTTTTTCTCAATTATTAAACTGTTATGTCAACTTATGGATTTTACCTTTTTTCCAATTTCCCTTTTCCTACAGAAGAAGGTGTGGGAGTGAGCAAGTGGCTGTGATACTTGCTGGAGGGGTTAAACCATGACAAGGTGAAATACAAGTAGGGTGAGTGGTCACTATATTTCATCACCTTGAAGAGATGCCCTTGATTCCCTTAAAGCAGCCATTCTTTGAAACTGGCCCTTGTTCCTACCTTCTGCCACCTTACCCTAATCACAGTCTTGACTGAAAGTTAGAGAAGAAAAAAAAAGAAGTAATGATACATGATAATATTGTTAATGAACAGTGTTTCACATTCATGTTGGTCTGTAAATTCCTTTTGATTATCATCCTTTATTTCACCTACTGCAATTACCTACCCTTCCCCTCTCATCCCAGTTTTCCACATACCTCCAAATTTTAATTGGGAAACAGAATCTATCCTTTCTCCATCTGAGAGTAGAGCAAGTGTTACGAAAACAAAAGGTTATGTCTATACTGCAATTATCTGCTGTCATCTGAAAAATATCAGACGTAATTTGTGATACACTTTGAAATACTCCTACTGTGATAAAATTGTAATGGTGCCAGACACATCCTTATTCCATTAGCTGGAGAAAAGGACAGAAGAGCTGAACTTGAAGTCTGTGATTTGTGTCTGTTCCCAGCCTTTCAGTTGTTTCTCCAGATCTGAAAACAGAAATCTGTTTAGTAATCTACATAGATTACAGAATGTGGCTGAACACAACATATTTTTATGCAAATTGAAATTTAGTTAAATGCATCAGGCAAGACTTCGGACATTTATTTGTGTGAACTGCACTAACAAGACCAGGGTAAATGCATGGCATCCTTGGTATGAAACACAGCTATTAGCAGAAGATAACTTCTACTATCTAAAGATGGTATGTTTTATATGGGAAGATGCAAATATTTTTCCCAGGACACACAGGACTACTTCTATTTAATTAATTTGTAAGGAGCTTTTAACACTGACAAAGGAGAAAAGCTAATTCTAATATTTGACCTCTTTTTTGATCTAACAAGGTAAAAAAGAGTTGTATTTTATTTTTTGTATTACTTCACTAAGTGCATTTTCTGGCTTAAAATCACCAGAATGTATTTGGTAGTTCAGAGGGAAAGAAATGTACTTTAAGCAAAGTTTTAGAGCAATGGTATTTCATAGTAAAGGCTCTATAGAGCACTCAGCATGTGAGAAGCAGCAGGATTGATGCCCTCATTCTCCAACACTTTTCATTCTTCTTGTCTGGATAAAAGGCCTGTGGTAGGGGTCCCATGTCCTCTAGAGGCACTGGGAGGAGCAGAGTGGAGCAGGGGAAGCATGCTGGGCCCATAACCTAGAGGCTGATGGATCAAAACTATCCTCTTCTGATGGATTTTTTGTCTTCCATAGAGTACAAGACCTAGCGGTCCCCAGGAGCAAGAAATCGGGCACACAAGGCAAGGGACCAGCGTGGCAGAGTACAGAACTGCTGGTCAGACTAAAAGGAAAGAAATAAATGCACAGATAAAGGAAACTAGGACAGACAACCTGGGAAGGGTACAGAGAAAGATGGGTTATGTAGGGATGAGGTGAGGAAGGTCAAGGGGAAGCTGGAACTGAACCTGGCAAGGGACATAAGGAATAACAGGAAGGGCTTCTACAGGGATGTGAACTAGAAAATAAAGTTCAAAGCTCTAACCCCCCTGATAAACAATGATGGAAAACTGTGCACAGATGAGGAGAAAGCTGAGGTGCTCAAATTTTTTGTTTCAGTCTTCAATGGAAACCTCTGTTCCCACACCTCTTGAGTTGCTGGACAGCAGGATGGGGACTGGGGCAGCAAAGTGCTTCCCACTGCAAGAGAAGATGAGGTTCATGACCACCTAAGGAACCTGAGTTTACATAGGTCTGTAGGACCTGGTGAGATGCTTCTTAAGAGTCCTGAGGGAATTGTCTGATATAGTTCCCAGTATCACTCTCCATGACATTTGAAAAGTCATGGCAGTCAAGTGAAGTCCCAGGTGACTGAAGAAAATGTATCCATCTTTAGAAAGGGAAGAACAAACTCGGGAACTACTAACCTGTCAGCCTCCCCTCTGTGCTTGGGAAGATCACGAACAGATTCTCCTAGAAACTGTGCTGAGGCACTTGGAGGAAAGAAAGGTGATTTAGGACAACTTGCACAGCTTCACCAAGGGTAAGTTNCAGCAAAGTGCTTCCCACTGCAAGAGAAGATGAGGTTCATGACCACCTAAGGAACCTGAGTTTACATAGGTCTGTAGGACCTGGTGAGATGCTTCTTAAGAGTCCTGAGGGAATTGTCTGATATAGTTCCCAGTATCACTCTCCATGACATTTGAAAAGTCATGGCAGTCAAGTGAAGTCCCAGGTGACTGAAGAAAATGTATCCATCTTTAGAAAGGGAAGAACAAACTCGGGAACTACTAACCTGTCAGCCTCCCCTCTGTGCTTGGGAAGATCACGAACAGATTCTCCTAGAAACTGTGCTGAGGCACTTGGAGGAAAGAAAGGTGATTTAGGACAACTTGCACAGCTTCACCAAGGGTAAGTTCTGCCTGATCAAGCCAGTAACCTTCATGATGGAGTGACTTCAACAGTGGATAAATGAATGGTTGCAGCTGTCATTTATCTGGACTTCTGTAAAGTCTTTCATACGGTCTCCCACACATCCTTCTCTCTAAATTTGTGAGACATGGGTTTGATGCATGATCTTAGTGGGTAAGGAACTGGTTTGACAGTCACATCCAGAGGACAGTGGTCAACTGATGGACATCAGTAACAAGTGGCATCCCTCAGGTGTCCCAGGTATTGGGACCACTGTTATTTAATAGCCTCATTAATTACAAAGAAAAAGGAATTGAATGCATCATCAGCAGGTCTGCAGCTGAGGAGTGGGACTCTCATGAGGTTTAACAAGACCATGTGCTGCTGCTGCATCTGGGTTGGGGCAAACCCTGGAATCAACTCAGGCTGGGCATGAACAGACTGAGNTTCAACAGTGGATAAATGAATGGTTGCAGCTGTCATTTATCTGGACTTCTGTAAAGTCTTTCATACGGTCTCCCACACATCCTTCTCTCTAAATTTGTGAGACATGGGTTTGATGCATGATCTTAGTGGGTAAGGAACTGGTTTGACAGTCACATCCAGAGGACAGTGGTCAACTGATGGACATCAGTAACAAGTGGCATCCCTCAGGTGTCCCAGGTATTGGGACCACTGTTATTTAATAGCCTCATTAATTACAAAGAAAAAGGAATTGAATGCATCATCAGCAGGTCTGCAGCTGAGGAGTGGGACTCTCATGAGGTTTAACAAGACCATGTGCTGCTGCTGCATCTGGGTTGGGGCAAACCCTGGAATCAACTCAGGCTGGGCATGAACAGACTGAGCGCAGCCCTGCCCAGAAGGACTTGGGGGTGCTGTGGGTGAGAGGCTGGACATGCCCCGGCCATGGCACTCCCAGCCCAGAGAGCCAAACGTGTCCTGGGCTGCATCCAGAGCCCCATGGGCAGCAGGGCAAGGAGGGGATTCTAGGAGTGTATACAATTTGGTGTTTGTGTGCATGTAATAAAAGTAGACACAAGTAATTTCTTCTTTATTTGATTTCAACAGATACAACATATTACTAAAATGGAATAGGGAAAATAATTTGCTTTTCCCCATTATTTAAAGCAACAAAAAAGAAAATATTTTTGTAATATTCTTTATCCCCATGGTAAGATCACACAATGTATTTTATTTCAACAGTATTAAAAAGAGGTTTCTATTGTTAAAAAACCTAGTAGTAGTAAAAGAAACTCCATTTGTCAAATTTACATTCTACAATTTGTAGATACTTTTAGAATAGCATGAATACAGGCCACACATTTGATAACTGTGGCAGGAGAAAACTCTCTCAGGATTTTGGTTCTGTGGATTTGTTCGTTCATAATTCAGTGCCACCATCTGAACGTTTATTTCAGTTTGTATTACCTGCCCTACTGATTCTGTTCTTATATTAGTCAATCAGTGAAGCCGTTCTAACTTGGCCTGTAGAGATTTAAAATTCCCAATAGTAGTCTGCACCATTAGCGTGGGGCTCATAGACTGAAGTTCAACCAGGTAGCAACTGACAGCATCCAAGCAATCATTTGTGAATCGTCGTCTGCAAAGAAAACACAGAATATCAACAAACTCCTTTTTAATCCCGTATCTTGGAATTCATCTGAACTACGACGTGAGCATTCTTTGAGTTGTAATGGAATAGCATATCAGTATGACATCTGTCAGCTACTTTTAAGTATTTAAATATTTATTAGAGAAATTTATTTTTGAAATCTACTGCCTGTGACTAAGGCATAATGGGAAAAAAATGACCCATTACTATTTACTAACATTAAATATAAGCTATAAAGCACGATACAGTTTATAACAATGTGAACTATTTAAATACTACTTTAGATATTATTACGGTCAACGTGTAAGTTATCAATTTAGATAGCAATTTAAACATTTTAAATTATAAACAAATCTCAATTTGTAATATCTAAGTAGGTATTAAAATCAGACAACATTCACTACGGTTCTAGTAGAGTATTTAAATCAGCTAACCATAAAAGACCAATAAGGTGATAAAAGACAGAAATAAACTATATATGAACAGGGGATATTTATATGTATATTTTTCAAAAGAATCAGAAACATCTATGTTTTGAAGAGTTATTAAGACTTTGGCTAGCTCTGCTTATTGTTTTTGAGATAAGATAGGTCTGACTGAAGTTCATCTAGTCTATTCAAACAAAAAATTGTCAAAGCTAGAGACGATATGCAGGCAGCTTTTTCAAGTGCTTAGCTAGCGCTTTTTTGCTAGAAACTTTTTCTATTATTACACTTAAATTTCTTCCTGATGTGAACTCAGCTAATTTTAAGTCTTGGAGACTGATTCATCATCAACATCTTATAAACAACTGGGGATGTTTAGTCTTATTTTTTCTAGAGTAACTCAGAGTTTCTAGAATTTGTACATGAAACAGTTAACTGTTTCAGTCACAAAATGCCCAATTCTCATTTTCCCTCACTTGTACACATTGCCTCAGATTTTCTGAACTAGTCCTTAAAATATTGTCAAAATAATCCTCTCAGTTCCTCATGGCTCTTCAGTGAAGAAAATTACCTTTGTGAAAGTAGTACATAAGGGAGAAATCAACAAGCTTCTACCAAATAGTTTTGAATGAGGAGTGTTAGTAACCACTGATAGGAATAAAATATTAAATTCACCCAAAAGAAAAGAAAAGCTTTGGGAATTGTTGGAGTGAAATATTTTAGAATATTTTACGTTTCACTATTTATTAGGATATAGCTATCCTTTTACCTCATAAGTACTCTGCTTGGCTCCTGTACATATCCTGACAGTAATACATGAATACACTCTAAGAGGTGTAAAGGCTTTTTCATTCTATTCCAATATGGATCCTAAAAAAAAAAAAAACAACCAAAATACTAAGGACACAAATATTAAGGAGACAAGACAAAAAACATGTGTGGTACGTACACAAATTGCCAACTGTATAAATTATTTATTTATTGTATAAAAAAAGTAAGAAAAAGGGGAATTCTACCTTGATCTATATTAAGTCTATATTTAAATATAATTTTAAATTACATATGAAAACATACATTAATTTAACTCAAGTTTTCCGTTACCACACAAACCAAATCTTTGTTTATTTCATCAATGGATCAGACAAGACACAGTAATACAGCAAATTTTAATCATTCTTAGGAAACAAATAAAATTAATATATTCAGTATATGCTGTTCCTTCTGCAACATAAGAATTCTTATCCTATTTCATCCTCAACTAGCTCTAGGGGAACTGAAAGAATTAACAAATTTCCTCATCATGCTCTAGGACTGAAATTAATAAAATACACAGATTTTATTCACAGAGGAAAAAATGCAGGTTTTTAAGAGTCTTTGAGTAAAGAAAGCCAAGGTTTAAATGTACATTTTGTAATATCCCTCCTTAGATTATTTCATGTTTCCCACTAAAGGGAGACCTTGATTAATAGTTGAAAACAGAGTTTTTATTTTGTGCTATTTTGCTTACCCGTGCTTTAAACAGCTGGTCATAAACTTCAAGCAGCCTTGGCAATGGCACTCCAATTTCTTGCATGGTGTATGTTACAAAACCTACATCCCAGTTCAAAGTGCACACCTGTTGCTCTAGAAACTGCACTAAAAAATCTGGAGGACAAAACCGAGGGAATATTTAGATTAAAACTTGTTAATGGGAATCTAGGAAATGAAGGCATTTAAGAGTCATTTACTATCAACAGTACATGGCAGGAATTCCTCATACTTAGTACTTTGTTACGGTTTTGCCATGCAACTATGCTGTTAAGAAAAATTCATTAACTTTTGATTCTACACAAAACACATACTATCACTACATCTGCTAGAATGGCTAGCAAAACCACTGAAGCTTGTTTAAGTGCCTGTAACAATTAACAACATCTTGTTCAGCACTAAACATTAATATTTAATGTTGTTGTGTAGTATTTTAGTATTGTAAAACTAGATTTACTGCTGAACAATAATTTTTCCAGGTTTTTATATAATACCATGTTGCCAAAACATATGAGCACCAAAAAAGCAGAAACTCTAAAAAAGGATCCAGAAATCTCCTGAATTGTTTTCGGAATCTACCCCTTCAGAAGGCAGATGGTTTATATAGAATTTCAAGAGACAGCAGATAAATGTCCTTGCTTAAAATCTTAAATGTATAAATACATATTTTGTACTTTGTGCTTTGATGCAAACAATCTTTACTACTTTCTAAAATAGAATCTGCACAGCCATCCAAAAGTAAGTGCTGCTGCCATCTAAACAATTTATTTCCCATTTCTTTTGAGATTAAAAAAGAGAAAGGTTTTTTTGTTTAAAACTTTTTAAAGAGGCTAAAAAAAAGCTGAAACCCATCCATCAAACATATATGCTTATTTACAATGCAACTTGCCTAAAGGAAAGTAGCGAGGTGTGCCGGCATAGATCTTTCCAAGCAATGCCAGCTTCAGACACAGCGCTTGCATTCTGTCAGCTGGGCTCAGAGATACACTGTCGCTCAACTCTGGAAGTGAAAAGAAAACACTTAGAGACAACTTCAGGAAAAATTCCACATTTATACAGAAAGACACTGAGGTACCTGGATTTATAAATAATACATGAAAATCTTACACTCTTGTCAAAAAAATCAGCACATGGAAGTGAAAATACAATCTCTTCTGGTGAGTTTGCATGTACATTTGTACATTTTTATGCTTTTGTGAAGTTCCATGCAAATCTACTTAAAAACCCACAACCAAACAAAACCACATTCCAGCACCCTGCAACAAACCCACTATCACACAGCTTCTCCCTTAAATCTCTATCAATGTTGTTTGCACAATGGCAAACTCAACCCCAAAAACCAAGGGAAAAAAAACCCCAATCAAAACCAACAGGAACAGAGAGTGAGTTACTAACTTGTGGTAAAGGATGGGAGAGATCATCACAACTCCCTGTCCATTAAGACCTACCTTTTTCAATGATTTCTTGCCAGAGAGTTTGCACCAAGATAGGATCAGAATGACCTGCACAATGTATAATTGCAAGCTTACACTCAGAGAGCTTAAAAGGGTCAGCAAATTCTCCATAGAGCTGAAAGAAAAATTATGAAGCTTTACCTTTCATGTAGGATCAAATTAAAAATAATTTGTTCCTTATTTTGTGTGATAGACAGACTAGTAAAGATGCAACTTAAGTAAATGTTATCAATCACTAAATTTTTTTTTGGCTATATTTAGTTTAACTTCTTAGATATAACCCCAAATTTTATACGAATTTAAAATTAAAACTTAGTTTTCAAAAAATTTTTCAACAAATGAAAAATCTAAGAGGCTTAATAACGAAGATAAATGTGAAAGAAATTAAAGTACTGAAGACTTGAAAGACTATTAAAGTACAGAAAATAACAATCCAGCATAACAGACATTCTGAGACCAGGAATGATAAACTGCCTATTACTTCTCCTAGTCAGCATATAATCCTTCTTTTCAAAACATTTTTTCCCCAAAAAATTTGATACACTGGACTTTAACGCAAGGAAATTTCAATCACCTTGGTTATATCCATAAGCTCAGCATCAAGCTGGGAGATTGCATCTTGTACTGAAGAATGATGTGAATACTGCCGCTGTAATGTTTCTTGTATTTGAAGCTGGATCCTTGCAACCTTGTTGAAGAGGAAAATACAGTATTTCAGGATTTAATTAATTTAAGCAAAGTTTAAGAAT
Organism: Pomatostomus ruficeps; assembly: GCA_013400735.1. Classification (NCBI taxonomy): domain Eukaryota; kingdom Metazoa; phylum Chordata; class Aves; order Passeriformes; family Timaliidae; genus Pomatostomus; species Pomatostomus ruficeps. The sequence goes on from VYZT01009849.1 coordinate 9,727, forward strand.
ACCCAGAATTAACTTTAGCTTATTTAAATGTAGAAATATTGCTGCATTACACCATTAAGTCTATTTTTAACTGCCTAACTTGGATATGTCAGGAAGAAAGCACAGAAATCCATTTATACAGAACTGGTAATAAAACCATTATATGCCAATGAGACAAAGTGAAATAATGCATTTACAGTTTAGCTTAAGTTTTTTCTTACTTCCATTTTCTCTTCTAGTTCATGTAGAAATTCACCATCTGCAGCTAGAGAGGATATGGCAGTGGAGCTTTTGGCACTCAAAATGGCACGTGCAATGTATTCAAGACGCTGCTGAAGAGAAATTTCTGTGCTGCAAAACAAATATTCAAAATAAAATGAATACTTAATATAATTATTTGAGGGTTAGTTATATTCTAGCTAGACTATGGGAAGTAGTATGTGCTTTTTCCAGATTTTACTGAATCATGCAGGACATGATCCAACCACGTAACCTCATCTTTGCTGCAAGCTCAGTTCTAGTGTATTTCTCAATAAGAACTGACCACTTAATGTATGGTAATTACAGGAAATACATTGCAAAGTAATGTATAATACAAAAATAAACATTATCATTTATTTCCATAATTGCCTAGGCTTAAAGCTAGCACATTCTATTAATTTTTTTTAAGAAAACCTCCTTGAACATTGACCTTTTCTTGAAGTATTTACATATACGTTTTGAATTTAGTTTTTTTGGTTTTTCCCTAATTACCTCAATATAATATGCAACAGATCACACATAATCCATACCTATGGAGGTCAGCCAACTTAGCCAAGACTCTAGCAGCATTACTAAAATTTCTGTTCTTTTCAAAGTATCTCCAGAGTAAATCCATATAGCGGACTTTGTTTTGGTCAATCTTGGTCATCCGCACCAGGTAGGGTTCCAAAAACGGGGCGGTAACCTGCAGACATCAGAAAGATAACAGTTACACTCTTGCTCTTCCCTGTTTTTTAAAGCATTATTACAATTACCTCTCCCAGTTCATTGTGTATGCATAAGCTCACCTGTAACAGCTTGTCCGCCAAGTCAGCTTGTATCAACCAGTTGTAAAGTGCAATGCTAAAGAGTTCATCTGTTGAACGCTGAGCCAGCTTCAGCATTTGTTCAAACTAAGGGAAGAAAAGGTCAGAGCTGCTATTCCAGAAGTGGTTACATTACTTTAAGCACTGAAATCGCACGTGACAATACTTAAGTTCATGTTATTCACATGTCATCCCTTCTATGGATGCTCTAGATAAAGAAGCCAGTTCATGACAAATCTTCACTTTGCTAAACTATTCCATAATTTTATTAAATTAATAAATTCTAGAGCCCTTCAAATCACACTGTTTCCTGGAGCGCAATCACAGCTTTTTAGTTTCTTACATGGTGTCCAGCTTCTTCATTGCTTAGCATGTTGGGGTCAGATGACAGTACTGGAGGACCTGGCTTTTTGGGCACACTGGGAGACTGAGGAGCAGCTTTGCTTTGATTCACTAACTCTTGAAGGGTGTCAGTGATACACTTGTAGCTGTTCAATCTGTAAACAGAGCAGAAGAAAATAAAAGCCCCCTAATTTTCATTGCAGCTATCTATGAAGTAGTCAAGTGTGTTATTGTGTGACTGTAGATAGTTACTAAAATTTAAAAAGGTCACATTATTGTCAGCTACTTGTCACAATCTAGTTCGTTCTCATTCATCTAAGAAGTATTTCTGTATGTTCTGATCACAATGTTTTCTGCATCTATCACCCTTTGTTTCAGATTAAGTTGCTGCCATATTAATCATAATCAAGGGGAGCATGCTGGGCAAAAATATTTATAGTGCTCCTGATCACAAAATGCTTATTTATTATTATCCTGCATACGTTCCCTAAAAGAGGTAGTTTTCCAGCCACTTGAAATAAAGCACCCCATATAATGATCATAAATTATCCTGAAAACTTGCCTTTCTTGAAAAGCTTGGAGTCCAACAACATCTTCTTCTGGTTCTCCATTTTTATAGAAATGAAGGCCAAGACCTTGGGGATCTTTCTTTTCAGCAGCTGTAAGAGAGAGTTCTACTACTCCCTCATAGAAACGCACTACGAAAAATCAAAACAAGTATCACTGTTCATTACTGCATTAAATCCACAGCAAAACCATAAGGGACATGAAACACTTCTCATTCTAGCAAGCAAACAAAGATAAACACTATTCACTCTGGTCTGTATTATAAAAAGTTTGCACCTATTCCTACTCTGTGGGACTTACATGCAAGTTTGAGGTTAGATATTAAGTTACATCAGAATGTCCTGCATAATGTATAACACTGTACAGAGGCCCATTTCTTAACTGTTATATAATTTTAATGTAGATGTAATTGATATACTAGCTTCTGCGGCACTAAGTAGGAATCAGAACCATCTTTCAAATAGCATATTTCTTAAAATTTTACCTGAAAGCCACTGCTTACATGGAATCCAATAATTTTCTTTAAAATATTTTAACCATATATATGAAATAAATGGACACGGCAATAGAAATATGTGCATAGGAATATTTTAATATAGAAATGTATGTCTTAGTTGGTTTGTGAAATCTAGAAAGGCTTTAAAAAAGAACAGGGTGGCATATTTTAATTCTAAGAGTTATTAACCAATTGTTTATGGTAAAAAACTATAAAAACGAGGTTGAAAGTTAGTAAACAAATCAAACAGAAAAGATGCCATGAAAGGATACCACAGAAATTATTTAACATGATCAGTGACTGGCTCTTACCCTGCCTGTACTGTGCACAAACATTAGCAAGGTCTACTTGATTGCTGATCTTCTG
>VYZT01009852.1:0-64410 GCA_013400735.1 Pomatostomus ruficeps
AATATGTTTCTATGCTAACAAAATGGCTCTGAAAGGCCCAGTTCTTAGTTTTCTTATTTACTACTCAGATAAGAGCCTCATCACTCTAGGGTTTGAGGTTTGTATGTAGTACTTCATGGCTACTAATTCTGCATGTCAGTCTTCATGGGACAGGTCTCCAGTGTGCCATTTCTTGTGAAATGTGAGTGTGAAAACAAAGCAAATATAATTGTTCCAATAAACTGTCCTTTCTTGTTCAAAGGGAAGCTTTAAAAGATTAGTTTTTAGTTACTCACACAGCTTTTTTCCGCCCTCTAAATAATTTTCAGTTATCAAATTCATTTTAGTTTCCATAATCAAAAAATAAATAATTAAAAGAGTGACAATGTTCCTGGAAAAACAGCTGCCAGATGGGTTGAAAATTGTTGCAGAGGATGATTTTTTCAAACATCTGCCTCAGTCTTGACCGTAGGAAGAGGAGAGAACACACTGCTGATAAGGATTGAAGTCGTTATGCTACATCAGTTAGTCAAATTAAATAACTGGACACATTTGCAGACTATAGAGAAGACTGAAATCTTGTGATGAATACATGATGGTCAGGATTTATTCTTTTTTTTTCAAAATACCTTAATTACAATGTTGGTTTCTGAGTTAGAAGGCTGGTAAGATAATTATTTGGAAAGTCCTATAAACCCTGTTCAAGACAGGGAGGTTCAAAATACAGGTATCAATCCTCTACGTATTTCCTATCTTAAAGCACATTTCAGCTTTTTATGGCTGAACATTTCAGGCTTTTTAACAGACAGGGGAAAAAAAAAAATAATTACTTTTGGGTCTTACTCTATGGATTTCATGTCTTTTCACGAGAATTGAAAAAGTAGAGATTTAACAGTCTCTGTAGGTGCTGCATTTCACCAGATTCAGCCCGTGTGTTAAATAAAAACTGATTAAATTCCTGTGTGAATGGCCTCAATAAAGGCACACGTTAGATCTGTGCAGTGCGGTATCTCTCATGTCTCTGTTGGATTTTTCCTGACTTTCTCACAATCTACTCTGCAGAAGTGACCTATTTTCTCCTTCCTTTCTCACCATGTAACTCTTTTTTTTTTCCCCCTTTTTTTCATGATCCAGCTGTGCACCAGCAGTAAAGGTCCTGACAGTGGTCAGGGGTTATGTACCTCACCTTTGTAGTGTGGATCTGCATCCTACAAAATTACCCTTTTTGGTAAGACAGAGGTTTGGCCAAAGCTGATCTTTGACCATGCAGGGTTTTTTTTGTCTGCTGGGTTATGTCTCCCCTGTCCTAATAATTCAGATTACTTCAGATGAATTTAGAAGGCAACACCCCTGTGAAAAGCCATGAAAGGTGTACCAGGTGTGGTGGTGTCTTTGTCTCTGAATATTTTACTGAAATATGTGCAAGGCTGCCATCTCACACAAATAATGGGAAGGTTTCTGACTCAGATCTACCCATTCCTTTGCTCTGCTCCAGGAAATCTCACATCTTTCTGATGAGGCCAGAGGGGTGGGGGATTAGCCTACATGGTTAACATTCAGTTGTGTTGAAAGGCATTTCTTCTTTGGAAGAAGGTCACAGCAGGTTGAAAACCTGCTTTCATAAGGGTACCTGAAGGTTCAAAGAACTTCTCTCAGCCTTTGTCTGATGAGTTATTGCAAGGCTTAACTCAAAGCTTGCTGCTGCTAATGGCAACTCTTCTGTGGGCTTTAATGCGTGCTGGGTGGACTTCATAGATGTGTCTGACATCACAGGGAGAAATTTAAATCATTCATGTCAGTGATCATTTTTAATTATTACAATCATGATATAGAGCAATGCAAAGCATAAATGACCTAAGCCATTTTTCTTTTTCTATTATAGAGTCACAGAATCACAGAATGGTTTGGGTTGGAAGGAACCTTAAATCCCATCCAGTGCCACCCTTGCCATGGCAGGGACACCTCCCACTGTCCCAGGCTGCTCCAAGCCCCAGTGTCCAGCCTGGCCTTGGGCACTGCCAGGGATCCAGGGGCAGCCACAGCTTCTCTGGGCACCCTGTGCCAGGGCCTGCCCACCCTCCCAGGGAACAATTCCTGCCCAATATCCCATCCATCCCTGCCCTCTGGCACTGGGGAGCCATTCCCTGGGTCCTGTCCCTGCAGCCCTTGGCAGGAGTCTCTCTCCATCTTTCCTGTAGCTCCTTCAGCTTAGTCCCTTTGTTATCTCTTTGGAAGTCTTCTCTCACCAAAGATAAATGAGAAACTCAGTGTCTGTGCTACCACTGCCTACTTTTACCACCTGCCTTTTGGATACTTTCAATTTATCTTTATTTTTGGTACAATATGAAAGTATGCCTGCGCTTAAGAGTAGCCATGTGTATGGTGAAGGAACACCTGGATTATGATCTTTCCTGTCTGGATTGAAGATTTAATTAAGAAATTATTTATTCTGTATAATTACTTTGGGAAAAATGCTTCCTTACCAAGTCACAAACCCATGATCTCCTGAACATGTTTCCCAGAACACTTGTTTGGAAATCCCTGCAAATTCCATATGAACTTGCATTACGTCTTTTGAACAGTGTGAAGATGTTTTTCACCTGAAGGCAACAATTTTTTTGCTACCTAGTTAAACAAAATGGTGCTATGTTTAAGTAAGCAAAAGCAGGACTAAAGGCTCACAGCTAAAAATAGTGATTTCTAAAATATATCTTATGTTTCTTTCCTAGCCTGCAATTACAGTATTGGGTGTACTGTTTAATGGATAACACTAAAAAGAAAAAAGTATAATTTAGATGTAGATGGAAAGTTCCTGAACATTTTTTTCTTGCTTTTTCTGTGATAATTACATTGCAGTGCTCATCTTAGCTGTCCTCTAAGTGGTTTCTCTAAAATTCCTTTGGAATGAAGCAGGAGTTTGCCTATTAGTGACTTCTTCTGGCTGTGCTTCCAACATATCCTTTGGATTTTTATTTGCTTCTGTCTCTGCCCAGATCAAGCAGCTGTCTGGTGTGTAATGTGTCCATTTCTTAGCACCTGTCTGAACACACTCCTAATTTTATCAATGTCAGTGTAAGGAGCTCCAGACATCCCCAGAAATGGGGGGACTTCAATGCTCTAATTTCTAAGCATTTAGTATCAGTGAATTACATTTTCCCACTTCCAGTGACAAATAAAACAAGAGAATTATGGGCACCTGTTTGTTTATGGTCTTGCAACTAAAATAAATTTCTTCTCATTGAGACTTATTTAAGTCTTAGAGGCAAAGTTTTTATTCCCCTGAAAGAATCCAGACAGAAGTATTGGAGAAAAGTGCTAACTTGCTGCTAGCAGTGTTTCAGACTTTCTACTGCTTTTCTGCATGAAGCTGTTAGTGGAAATCTGACAAACTTTGAAATGTCAGATTAGTAGCTGGTGGTGCAATGCAGTAACAGAAGTTCCTTAGAGGAGGAATACATTGGTCATAAAAGTCTCAATTGTGCCTTGAAATTAAACAAGTCATGACTGAGAGGCAATTTTTAAGTTTCATTTTTGAAGTATTAAAGACTATTCAAGTATGACCTTTTTTCCTCCCCTCACAGCACTAACATCCCCGTTTGTTTTGTTATATCTTCACCTTTAGCAAATGAAATGCTGCCTTTACATGAAGCGCTGCCTAAATGTGGCTTTATTCACAGAAGTAGGAGGGATGAAAGAAGAAATGAAATGTTGTCGTAGACTTTCACATTCTTTATCTTAATAAATGACCAAGAAATTTAATGTTTTATGTGTGGACAAATATCTGAAGCCTGGCTTTCAGAATTCTGGGGAACCTCAAGTGCTTTGAAAATCAGACAATTTTATTTAGGGGCTTGATTAAAGATTTCTCCTTGGAAATCAACTGCTGCATAGTGAAGAAATTGCCACAAAGACGTGGGGTCAACCAGCACAGAAGGACAGAGGTGTTTGAGCCAGGAGCTTCTGGAAGATACAATTCTATGACTTGTCCTTCTCCTTACTCAACACCACCAAATATCCCCTGGCCATTTAATAACGACGTGTCTGGTGTGGGAGCCGCTGTTGCCTAAAGCAGGATGACGAAAAACGGGTCCCTACCCTGATGCTCCTGGTATTTCTTGCTGCTGCCTTAAGTATGTTAAACTTTCATTATTTTAAATGTGCTGACAATTGAACAGAACACACAGGGACATGGCTTTAATGTGTTTCATTAGAAATTATTATTAGAGCAGGCTCTAGACCCTGCAGCATGAGCCAAATCCTTAGTAACAAACGGAACAGACACCTAGTGTAGATATGGTAATATATATTCTACTACTGATTTAATGATTTAATCAGAAATAAAAGTGATCTTAAGTGTGTTGGGAAGGTTTTTTATTAGTTCCACAGAACTGTCTTTACTCTTGTGATGACCATTCCAGGTTTTCCAGCTATGGCTGGCCTGTGAGAGATTTCTTAACCAAGTAGTACAGAAATTAGAGAGGCCACCACTGTACATTTAAAAGCACAAGCTAAAGTAAAATCTGTTGCAATTTAATTGTCTTGCTGTTCTTATGTCAAATTGTCTCTCTGGTGGCACAATCTATTTCTTAAAATAATGACTTTAATGTAGAATGTACGTTAATTCTGAGAGGTAAGTAGTACCCATTTGTTAGGCAAATACAGTTCATAGTCTGAACAGCTACTTTGGATTCAGTTGTGATGTTGTGTATTACTTTGATTAAACACATAGTGCTCATTTCTTTTAATTTTCCTTTTTCTGGGTTAAATCTTTTGACCTCATTAGCTTTATTCATGATGGCCTGTAGTCTCCAGCAGGAACTGCTCTGATATTCTGACAAATACTACTGTGACACTATCTTGTGTTAGATTATCTATGTAATTTTTATATTTATATTATCTTAAGAACTGCTGGAGTTGGGTGAGTTGAAACCTGTGAAAGGTAAGAACTCTTCAACAAATGTTACTCAAATCTGAACTCTCACTGCAATTGCATTTTCATAGCTCTTGATTTTTTAGGCAGTTTTGCTAATCTGCACAAATTATGTTTGTTAGTCAGATCTTAATTCCTGCTGAGTTGCAGTTCACAAGTGATGTAAGAAGTTAAACTGTTCAGGAACATGAGTCCCAACATTTATTCAAATATGTCAAGATAACAAGACACACTACACCAGGTGGGGTATTTTTTTTAGGGTAGGTGGTGAAACAAACACTGAACTTCACTGGCTGTCTGATCTCCAGTAGCTGCAGTTTTGGATCGAAATATGGTGAAAATGGCTGGATGTGACTCAGGTAAAATTATGCAAAATAAACTCAGTAGTCCTGTGACTCAGAGGGATTTTCCCCAGATTTTCAGGGCAAAGGAAGAAGGTTGCATTGTTGAATGGGTAATTTTCTGTGAGAGTGATTTCATTTTGCGTTTTTCTTTTACACTTCCAGTGAGCCTTAAGAACGCAGACAGTATGAAAACTCTAGGCGTATTTCCTGAAAGTGTTTAAGCAACTGTGCGTGAAATTTTAGTTGTGAGGTTTCTCCAGGCGACAATGCCAAGTGATTGTGCCACTGTGACATCACTGTGTGGCGGAGGGTGACATATTTGGTGCTGCATTTTGCTATCACTGAGAGCTGGATTATGACCCCGGCTGCACAGATTTGGGTGGCAGGGCTGAACCGAGGAACAAGAAGGCGACAATGGCCACGCCGAGGAGGGGCCGGAGTTGCCCCATCTGCTGCGAGGTGCCGGGGGACATGGCCCGCGCCCTGCCCTGCGGACACGCGTTCTGCCTGGGCTGCATCCTGCGCTGGCTGCGGGGGACCCGCACCTGCCCCCTGTGCAGGACGCTGATTTCCACCGTCAGCTTCTCGGAGAAGGAGCAGGACTGCCTGCAGTGCATCATCAGACACCCCGGCCGGGCAGGGCACAGCGATGGACGCGGCCCTGAGGCGCCATCACCGGCCTCAGCCCCGCAGGGCGCCGCGGGGGCAGAGGCCGTGGGCGGCATCCTGCCCGAGCTCTGGGCAGAGCTTTTCCGCAGGCGACGGAGCCTCCTGAACCCCGTGCGGTCCTGGCTGCGGCAGTGGCTGCAGATGCTATACCGGGAGCGCTGGTGGCAGGTAAAGACGGCGGAGAGCAGCGTCCTGCTGGCCCTGTGCATCTTTGGCCCGGACAAGGCGGTGCTGGTGCAGCGGCTGCAGCCCCGCCTGCAGCATCACACGGCGCCGCTGGTGCGGGGCGTGCTCGGCATCATCGAGGCGCGGTGCAGCGAGGAGTTGCGGCGGCTGCGGGGCTAGGCCGAGAGCCCCGGGGCCGGTGCCGGGCCCTCGGCCTGCCCTGGGGACGGTGCCGCCTCAGCGGGGGCAGAGCCCAGCGCGGAGCACGAAGCCAGCTCGGCGGACGGAGCCCCCGGCTCGGCGGACGGAGCCCCCGAGGGCAGGCCCGGCCCGGCCGCGCCCGTGCTCTCACAGCCCGAGCAGCCCTAGGAGGAGCGCGGAGAGGCGGCCGGGGCGGTGGGGCCCCTGATCCCAGCCAGGGCAGGGACCCCTCGGCCACGGCACCCCTCGGGCGGAGGGCCATCGGGCCCCATCGGCGACGCTATCTGGCTTTTCTTTGGTCGAGAAAAGGAAAATAAATAGCTGATTCCTTGACACAACCTATGCGTGTTGCTTCTTCCTGGGGTGTTTTCCCTTTCCCCTCACACCGCACCGCTGGACGAGGACCCCACAGCCGGTATTGGCCTCCCCCAGGAAATGCTGCTGTGGCCACGATGTTGGAAGAGCTTCTGGAAGAGCATCGGCGTGATGGTGAGAAGGGACTCATGAGTGGAGGGCCCAATGATCCTCAGGCAAGAAGAGGAGAGCCCGGATAATGCCAAACACCATTTCTGACAAACGCTTTAGGGAGAAACGTGCACTGATGGCCTATGTGGCTTGGGTCAAGGTTACAGGATGTGTATACAGCTTGAGTTAAGAGATACCAACATAACATAGATCGTCATTTTCTATACCTATGTAATGCAGATCATAACTCTTTACACAGCGTACTAACTAATGTATCATTTACTAGCTACTTAATGCCTAAATGAACAAAACTCCCAGGTGGATAGTCTCAAAAGTAGATAAGCACAGCCATATCAAGAAGCAGCAGGATGTACTGATGAAAAGTTGACAAATGTAAAGCCAATTAGCCACGAAATAAAGAATTTAGACCAGTTAGATCCAGAAAGACTGAGGAACACCGTAACTGCGCGTGCTCCGAAGACAAAGTTGGAATGTTCAGATGCGAGGAAGACCTCGAGCCTTCATCAAAGAAGACCTCCAAGACCACCTAAATTGGGGAAGCACAGGCACAGTGCAGAAGAACAATTTATGATCATGACATGACCTTATGTAAATTAATTCTGACATGTATATGATGATGTTAGAATGACATAGTGATATTGACTGTATAAATAAACCACAGCACTTGACAAAAGCACGTGAGTGAGGCGGAAAGATCCCCCTCATCTCTGGCACTGTAATAAGCAAATACCTGCTCAATAGACATCAGTCTGTGGGGTTTCATTTCCAGCCCATCTTTTCGGGCATCAGCACCTTCTTTTTATGCAGAGAGGGTTGCAGGAAGTCTGAATGGCATTCAGAGATAGGACAGACATTTGCATCCTCGTGTTTGCAGCTCTGCTGCTTGCCCACTCATGAGAGTTCTTTCCTGTGCCTTAAGTTCATTATCCCTGTTAGGCACAGGTTAGGGGGATCCAATGAATAGGATGCTGTGGGGTGCATTTGAATCCCATAAAAAATTATGGATTATAAAAGCTCATCTACCACATTTTCCAAACTCTGCTTTTGTAGAGTGTGGTAGGAGCAGTTGTTTCTGATTTCTGCACGCTGCAGCAGTTCACAGGGACTGTTAGAGAGATTAGGAACTTGAGTTGCTCTTTGGGGACAGAACAGATGTCTGGCTGCTGCTCGTCTGCCTCCCAGGACTCCTACTGATGCTCAGTGTCCTTTGATGTATTGACTGAGAGGAGAGGGAGCTGTGCCAAAACGTACTAATGATATCAACAGTGTTAGCACCTAAACAGGCTGTTGTAAGTTTCACAAAGATTTCTCTTATATTTTGTGCTCTCTCTGTGGGAATACGTATCTGGTTTATTCTCCAGTTGCTGGTAGATTAAAAAAAAATAAAAATAGGTAAGTGATGAGAAAGCAGAAATAACATCTTTGAAAATGTATTATTTTCCCATCTTCTTGGGACCCCAGTTCTCAGTGTGTGTTTCTTCTCTGCTGGTCTCCTTTACAAAATATCATCTTCATGACCACAGTCCTTCTCTCTTAAAACAGGGGTTTTACTTATACTCTGAATTGGGAGAAATGAGCTAATTTAAGGAAGTATTTAAAAGAAGACTAGCTTCTTTGAAGTTTAGCAACTAGCGTCATGAAAGATTAAATTACTGTCAATAAAAAGCTTCTTCTGTGTTAAGTTCTCACAGTGATAATGCATTTTAAAGAAGGTTTACTGTCCCTACCACAGCAAGACAACTACTTCAATATCTCTTTACCTGATTAAATTGAGTACTTTTGAATATATAACTGCTACAAGGGGTTGCCCTTTGCTGCCTTCTGAAACATTCTTCTGTATTCTGCATTATTTTTACATATTTAAAAGAAAAAGAGCTTAATTTAGGTGTTGGTAAATTCAGTCAGTGACTTGTGGGCTCTAATTTGAGAAGGATCTTGTAATCAAAGTTGGCTTTCTAAATCAACATATCTATTTATCAAAAACTAACAAAGAAGCAAGCATCCAAATCCTAAAAATGGTAATTAATAAATAACAGCGTATCCTCTCTTGTTTCCTCCCTCAAAGGCCTTTAATTTTTAATTTCTTTTTTTACCTAAGAGCTGAAGTTTCTATCTAGCTTAGCCAAATTAAAATGGCAACTACTGAATGAAAAAAATGAATGTCTTTCAGGAGGTGAAGATAAAAACTTGTCTGTAAACACACAAAAATAGGAAGAAAGAATTTCATTATGGAATGAAATAATGGAAAATTCAAGGCATATTTAGGATAATCTGCCATTGTCTGATAAAAAAACCTTTTCTCCAAGTGGAAGAGCAGAGGAAGGGACACTGTTTTTCTCTGACATCTGTAACTTGAGAGCTGAAGTTGTTACTCAGCCACCACAGCAAAAATAGCTCTTAAAATAAATGAGTGGAAAATGCTTTTTCCTCAGTTTTTCTAGGAAGAGTTCTCTCCATGTCAATCCCTACCTTTATAAGTTGGACCACATCCATTTTACTATAAGGAAAAAGTAAGGAATCGTGTACTGTTTAGAAGAGTATCAGCAACTCATTGGTTTGGGGCAAGTTTGGTGTAAAGCTTAGCAGAACTTGCACCTGCCTGTTGTCAGAATTATCATCAATACTGCAGACATATCCATAGGACTCTGCAAAAGGCTCAGAACTTTCACACTCACTTAGTCACTATTGTTATCATGATGTTTTAAAAAATAAAAAGTGTCTTTCAATCTCTTTATCAGGACTCCAAAGATCTTAGTGCAGGTTGTTGGAAGGCTGGATTGATATGAAGCTGGAAGTCCTGTGAACCTTAATTTTTAAGTGTGCGCCATGCAGAACACCTGAAATTAAATTTTAAGTAATATTTATGAAGGAATGGTAAATTCAAGTCTCAGCACTGGCATAATTAAGTCAGATGAACCGTTGTTTCTTTTTTTTATAGGTCCCTTTGAAATGTGTAAATGAACTTGTCTGCTCTTAGAGGCCTGCCTTGGTCAAATATATGGCTCTTATTAAAGACAAATTTTAATACATATACATTTATTACCCCTGTGTTCACAGGAGGAGATTGAAAGATGAAACCATATAGCATCTCCATAAAATCCTGCTGAACAGTTAAAGTGAACATTTTTATTGAGCCCTCAGAATGTGAAATATTTGTGGAGATCACCTAAGCAAGACCTTATTAAAGGCATTGATATGATGATCATGTCATTACAGCAGACTGAGAGAACTCCAGAATTTATCCAGTTTCCTCTGTGTCATGGCAAATGGGTGGAATTGCTCACACATAGTGAGTGGAAGGAGAAAGAGTTGCTATCGAGCGATGCTACTGAAACATACTTCGTAAGACCTTCCCACTGAGACCTAAATCTCTGTGCTCACTTTCCCTTTTTTTTTTAAAAGAAAAAGATTTTTAAAAAATCCTCTTCAATAGGTCTGAGCAATACTGTGCAGGCACACAAGCAACCTACTTGTGCAAGCAGGATAATGGAGTTCCTGGAAAGGTCAGAAGCCTTAAAGGGTTTCTTGGCTAATTGGGGGGGAAAAAAAGTATGAAATTGATCAGTTTTCCCAATTTTTTTTTTAGTTGCCATTAATTACAGGCAGCAAGGAACTTGGTGGGAGTGATAGTCATGCAGGCTTGCAAAGGTATTTCCAGAAATTAGATTTGTATGAACTGGGAGGGTTCAGTGAACCTACTTCTTCTCAGGCATTAATATAATATATTAATATTATAAAATATATTTATTCCTCAGGGGAAAAAAATGGCAAATATGCTACAAGCTTAACATTTCTTTTGTTATTTTTCCTTCTTGCTCCTTTTCTTAAGAACAACCTAGACTGATTAAAGGTTAAGAGCAAATTTTCTTATATGTCTCTAAAATGCCAAAAGCAAATACTAAGGATAAATTTGATTTCTGGTGATTTCTGCATCCTGTGGGTTCTTAGCCTTTGCCAGGCTTCCTGTACCTCATCCCAACAATGTTAAAATAGTCTTGCATGACCCAGGGAAATCCCAGCAGCCCACCTGCTGCAGGCATAGCAGCACTCCTGAATTTTGAAGCACCACCTTCAAAATCCACCTTTGTGATGCCATGGATCCGCTGTGGTGCTGTTTGACACGTGATGAATGGTGGGAAAAACACAGGTCATTTATCTGAATAGATAAAAGTGTTCGTAAAACATCTCAGAGAAAATGATTACATATTTTAATCCATTCAAAATTCTCAGAGAGGCGAGTGTGCTGCACATAGAATATGAAAAAAGTATTTATTTGACTCCACGTGATTGCTTTATCTACTTGCAGGCTCCAGCCTAATTTGAGAAAGGAAGGATAAAGAAGGAACAATCTGAAAAGCAATGATTCATTCAATGCTTGTCTTGTCCCTCATTTCTCCTGCCCTTTACCTGGCATTACTGCACAGATATTGCACCACCTATGTAATTCAGGTTTTAGGGCATGACAGAAGAAATGGCTTTTTTTCATTTTTTTCCTTCACAAATGCATATTCAGGGCTGAAAATGCAAGGTGAAATTATCTTGTCTTGAACTACAGGACCAAACACCCTGAAAGGTCAGTGACTCTGGAATATTTTACTGCAGTAATTTTTTCCCCAGTGTTGACTGCTGATAGACACTTCTGGTAATTTTGGGTTGAGTGAATAACTCACAGTCATTTCTACATCTAACAGCTTTTATCTCTCACTTGGTGAACTGTTTGCAAGTGGATGAATTATGAAACAGAAAGAATTGGTGGAATCCTGCAAGTTAAAATAACTGCAGCTTTGCTTGGCAGGAAGGGAAAAGGAGGGACTTGTGTAGGTCTAGCAATTTATAGGGACTTTCTAACAGAGTGTCAGGGAAAAGACTCCATCCACCTCAGATTCCTTGAGACTGGATACTGGTAGATTATAAATGGAATGTTAATATTTCAGGCTAGAACTATGAGGCAGGTCAGGCTTAGTGTTCTGTTACTGCCTAATGATTTAGCAATTACTTACCCCAATTGAGGTCAGACCCTGCCATAAAAGGTCAGATGTTGGTGAGTGATGTCTTGAAAGGATCTGAACAAGGTCACATTGCTCTAAACCGTGGTAACGCCTTCCTGTGCTTCAGTTAGAAGAAATGGCAGTGACTGAGTTATGATTGCAAGACACGTAGAGAATTGGGAGTGTCCAGCCGGGAGAGAAGCTCTGCGGTGAGCTCACTGTGGTCTTGCAGGGCCTGAAGGAGCTGCAGGAAAGATGGAGAGAGACTCTTGCCAAGGGCTGCAGGGACAGGACCCAGGGAATGGCTTCCCAGTGCCAGAGGGCAGGGATGGATGGGATATTGGGCAGGAATTGTTCCCTGGGAGGGTGGGCAGGCCCTGGCACAGGGTGCCCAGAGAAGCTGTGGCTGCCCCTGGATCCCTGGCAGTGCCCAAGGCCAGGCTGGACACTGGGGCTTGGAGCAGCCTGGGACAGTGGGAGGTGTCCCTGCCATGGCAGGGGTAGCACTGGATGGGCTTTAAGATCCTTTCCAACCCAAACCATTCCAAGATTCCATGATTCTGTTAATCTGTAAATCTTTTAGACATGTTAAAACCCCATCCCTGTTAGAAGTCCCACAGCCAGGTAGTAGTTCTTGGTGGTGATATGCCAAAAAAACTCTTGTAGCACCTACCCATAAACCATGCACATATATTTTGCTCAATTTGACAGAATAGCCAGAAGTTACACCTATTTATTTATTTATTTATATACATAATATTTCTTAAGCAGCTGTATTTCAAGGCGTATTTTCTGAAGCTGGGAATTGGGTGAAATGTCCCCTAAATACAAGGTTAAATGCCTTCTTAGAAAAGAAGCGGGGTCCTATCAAGACAAGTTTTTAATGGAATATTCAAAAATGGGAATGGAGACAAAGATGATCCCATGAGGTCACTTAGTTGATGTTTTGCCCCAATTAAAGCTAAGCCATTTCTGACAGATGTTTGTCTAGCTCCTATTTTTCTCATCCCAGCATCTTTTTAATTCTCTGGCTGAACTTATTCTTTTATGAATCAGGCGCTATCAAGTCTCCATAAAAGATTAAAAGTTCCCTTTGAATAAGAGACTGCATGGTGTAAGACAAATTATGAACAGCAGACAAGGGAGAATTTCAGAAGGGAAAATGTCTGACCTAGAAACTGCTGTCATTACTGAAAGGTCTTCTTTATAATGAATTTGGGATTAAATAGTTACACGTTACAGCATATGCTGAGGTTTAAGAAATCCTTGATAAAATCAAAATAAAATTTATAAGAAAATCAATTATTTCTTAAATGTTTTTAATAACATGTATCATGTCCTGTGCAAATCTCACAGGAATAAATAGTTAATGCTTATTAAATTAAACCCTTGGCTGAAAGACATCATAACAGTGGATGCTATTATACTGGAAAGAATCACATGTGGGAGTTTTCCAAATAATATTCTTATAACTGCTTTAATGAGCAGGGTTTTATTTTTTTTTTCCCATGTGTCCAGTTTTTGCCTTCTTTACAGATGCTGCCTCTCTCCCAAATTTAGAGAACCTCTTCTTGGTGCTGGCTTCAGCCTGGGAAACATTAGACCTGCAGCAGACACTGCAGAGCAACACAAGAGCGATGCAGATTTTCTGGAATTGTGTATTTTGGCACCGTGTCCTTTGCCTGTGATGCACTCAGGGTCAGTCAAAGAGTGCGTTGTGTTCAGAACCTTGCAAAAGTCGAAGGGATGCTGCAGAGGGCACTATTTACCAAGAAAATTAAAATAGGCGAAGTTGGGTTGGGGTTGAGTGAGCCACGCTTATGAAAACACATAGGGTGCATTGATCCATCCATTTTTTACTGATTTTAATCAGGTATGAAGCAAGGATTCCATTCAGTTTTTCCCCCTTCCCAAATTCATTGATTTGGGAATGTGTGCACCCTGAGTTTTCTCAGGGTGAGGTGTACTCACTCCATTTTTAATTTTTCAGGAGAAAATAGTATTTACAAAGACAATAATATCTGACACAAAGTTGTGTCTGAGACAGACAGTTTTCATCCTTTGAGGGTGTTTTGTTGGGTTTTTTTTGTTTTGGTTTTTTTTTTTTGTTTGTTTGTTTGTTTGTTTGTGGTTTTTTGGTCTGCAATAAATTGCTGGAAAATGAAAGAAAGTCAAAATATAGTTTTACTGAGACTAACATTATACTGTAGCTTTCCACAAAATCAAAACAAAACAAAAAAAAGACCCAAACAAAACAAAACCCCAACCAAACATGCCAAAAAACCCCCACCCTGACACTAATGAAATGACTGAACCACATAGATTGGTCAAGTTCACTGTTGTAATGTTCTCAGAGAGAATGAATATATCCCTCCCTGTTAGCACACAGTGCGTTTTGTGTGTTGATTTAAACCCAGCCATCCTGCCAGTGACAATCTGCACGTTGTAAACTCCCTGATGGCTGTTACACAACCAACAGATCCAAAATTTTCATGGGAAATTAGAGAGGAGGGGGAGAGATACCAGGTGAGAGGACGAGACGGTGTCGTAAGACACAAAACTCTCAATACCAGCCTCTCACGGCATTCCACTCACAGCCTGGCTGCATATTTTATCACAGTAGATAGCTTTAAAAATTATTTATGAGACTTGCAGAACACTTAGTGTACGAAAGAAAGGACAAATCCCTTCTGCTCAGTGTACATTTGTGTTGAATTCTCACTGCTCAGTAGTGAGGTTAAGATGAAGCCTTCTCTTCCTTCCAGGGAAAGCAGCACGAGTGTGATCCCAAAAGGAGTTTGGTGGTTCAGCTCCTGGCACCTGCATGGGGCTATGAAAGAGTTTTCTCTCCCAGCTATGCCCCATGCCATCATCAGGCGCTATTTCCAGCGGTCTTTTGGGTTATTGCCTGACTAAATTAAAAAATGCCAGAAAGATGCAATCAGATCAGTTTTACGAGTGTTATTTTGAAAGGAACTTTTATCTCCAGTTCAGGTTGCACTGGTCAGATTTTTATCTGTTGCTAATAAACTCAGTGAATTAGATGTGATTGTAGCCTGGAGACAAGCAGACCCTCTGTCTGGGATGTTTCCATTATATTAATCAGGAAAATCTGCCTGTTGGTCCAGTCATAAGACACCACCTCCACCATGGATTTCCAAGCCATATAGTTCATTGTATTCTGTTAACAGGAGTAATTCAGCAGTTGAGCCAACACAAAATCATATCAATGTGTTGCTGGAGTACAATATAAGTTCCCCATGCCTCACAAAATTTTACTACATCTTTTTCATCCTCACTTCACCAAACACAGGGATCCGCCACAGAGGTTCTTCAATCTCTTGTTTGCTCTGTGTTGTAGGAAATTAATAAAGCATTATATACTGTTCTTCATAGGGGGCTTTCTTTTGATTTTAATGGCATTAAAAATTAGCTCAGACTTGCTGGGAAGTGTGTTTGTCTTTGTAAGGGAAATAATGGAATAATAAATTTACAGAATGGTTTGAGTTGGAAGGGAGCTTAAATCTCTTTCCGTCCCACCCCTGCCATGGGGAGGGACACCTTCTACTGTCTCAGGGTGCTCCAAGGCCTGTTCAGCCTGGCCTTGGACGTTTCCAGGAATCCAGAGGCAGCCACAGCTTCTCTGGGAATGATTTGCCCCTGATGAAGAAAGAGTTTGCTTTTTTAGATGTTGCAAAAGGCAGTACAAAGTTTTGAGGTACCGACTCATTAAGGGTCAAATGCCTGCATTTAAGGAGGTTTTCAGCAGATACCCCAAAAGATCCTTTTGACACTAACAATGGTATAAACACAGAAATGATACAACAATAAGTTATCAGAGTCCTAAGCAGTGGAATAAAAGACCGTAAACATGTAAGATTGATAAATATGTCTGTGCATCTATGAATTTTTCCACATGTACTTTAGAGGAATGGCTGCTTTGGGGCTTCTTTCAGGATGAAATGTTTGATGTAGTTTATTTGCCTTGTTGAGTGAAGAAAGTTGTGAGAACGGCAGAGGGATGCTTGTGAGATTTCCCTGTGTGACAATGCAACATTAGTTTTAGTAGGAGTGCTAATGTCTCTTTTTTATTTCTGCTTTAAACTCTGACTTTCTGCAGCAATAGGCTGATTCTCTGATCACTGTGAGCACTCAGTCATGAGGACAGGATGGTTCATCCTCTATAACCACAGTCAAAGCTGACGGTCAACAGTACCTACAGAACCTCCTCCTAATACAGGCAACTGAAATAATTTTGTCAGGGATTTTTAACTGAAATCATGAATATATTGTTTCTGCATGGGGAAGTGAACACAAATTTAGACTGCAGAGGTAAAAGGGAATAGAAAGAATCCTCCAGACGCTGCCAGTCACTGTGCTGAGGTGGGGTGTGGGATTTGGTTGGAAGCTGTTCACAAGGAAGGCAGCAGGTCTGCAGCTGGTGGCCAATTAATCCAAGCTGCATCCAGCCTCACGGGAACCTGGCTGGGGAAATCCTTGCAGAGATTGAACAGGTTAATTTCTTGGACATCAGTTGGCTTGGTATCACCTTTGCTTTGTTCTGGAAATCTGCGTTAATCAGGGATTATGACAATTCTAATTTTTATGGACTTCCATTGAAACAGCAAGATCAGTGGTGTCATAAAGCATTGATAAAGTTGTATTTCCTTTAGTTTTGTGAAGGTGAAAGAACAGAGCAGCACTGAAAACTCCAGAGGTCCTGGCTTTGTGAAGGCAGAAATCCAGGCCTCTTTAGTGTCTCATTCCAAAAGGGTGGTTGGACCTGCTCCCAGCACTTCCTGCAGGCTACTGATTGCCTGGAGGAGAAATTCTGTGGGTAAATTTTATACTCAGTGGGGACAGATCGAGTTTGACAGTGATATATTTGACACATTCTGACATCTAAATTACAGGCTTCATGCTCAAGTGTTTTGCCAGTGTTTCTTCCTTCACTCTCAAAAAGCAGAGTTTTCCTGATAGCTGTCCCAGGGCTGACACATTTCCCTGGCCAATGCTGTGTCCGAGGCAGATCCCCTTGTTCTCTCATCCAGCACTGTGAAGGCTCAAGGATGAGCAGAGCATGTTCTTTTTGTTGTGTTGTGCTCCCCGTGCAGTATGTGCTGCTTCAAGATTTAAGCAGGCTCCTTGCTGTGACCAAGCCCTTTCTTTATGGAAAGCCCAAGACTAATGGCAAGTCTTTAAACCAAGTTTAAAAATCAAAAATTGAGTGTTTCGGTGAACTGCATAAGGAATGACAGTGTCTTTAAAAAGTTGGAAAAGAAAATTTTATTAGTTAACAAAACTTGGCACAGAGCCCAGGATAAGGTTAGATTCTCTGAAAGAACCATTATAACCTTTAAACCAGATTTTTTTCCTATGTTTTTATTAAAGTAAACCTGCTATGGTAGCAAGCATGAGAAAGATGACACAAAATCTACCCATAAATAATTTCTTACAACCATTTGTCTTTGGTCCCTTAGGTTTTTACTGCAGTCAGGTTTGCTATAACAAAACCACAAAACATCATCTTTTGTTGCCTGTGTAAGAGCAACTTCATCACATTCACTAGTTCCTCAATTGATTCTGCCCCTGGAGTTAGGAGAATTTATTTTGCTAATTTCAGTGAGTAATGAAGCATGATCTTACAGAGGAATCGGTGTGATTCTTGGTGAATTGCATCAAGAGATGCTTTTTATGAACATTTTTCGTGCATGCTGAATCCATGAGGTGATTTTTCTTTATGGAATCTCTCAAGTCGTACAATCGTCTTCAGCATCTCTGCTTCCATAGTCCAAAAAACATCTAAATTAATTTCATTTTGGCTTAGTCTTACCCAGACAGCTCTTTGAGTGGTGAACTGTGCTGCCTTAGCTATTCAGAATGGCAAATGGATTGGCATATGCAGCTCTTGGCACACTGTGACACTCTTCCCCACCCATGCCTGGTCCAGATATATCCAGGCTGCAGCTTGGGAAATAGAGCTGCAATTTCTTTGTGCACAACTTTGAAGCTGTTCCAACCACTCCATTTTCCAGTCTTGCCTTAGATTGCTCCCCACCTTAAATTCCTGTTCCTTGGCATATTTTAACCTCATTTATGGGTAAAAATATTAAAGGGAAGGATGCCATATAACACTAATCTTTTTCCCCCACCCCAAATAATCAGTGGTAATGTGATAAGAGCTTATGAAAGAGAAATGTTTATGGATTATGTGACTGTATTGATGTACTACCCTCATATGCAATTAGGTAAGTGCTTTATTTCACATGCCTAAATAGTGCCAGAAGACACAGCATCAGATGTTACCACTGCAGCAGCAGAAACAAGAATTGTCTTGAAAGCCTCATACTGAAAACAGTTTTTAACTGGAAATTAGTTAATCCTTTACCTGTATACTAAAAGGCAAAAAATCATAGAATTGTTTGGGTTTGAAGGGACTTTAAAGCCCATCCAGTGCCACGCCTGCCATGGGTAGAGACACCTCCCACTGTCCCAGGCTGCTCCCAGCCCCAGTGTCCAGCCTGGCCTTGGGCACTGCCAGGGATCCAGGGGCAGCCACAGCTTCTCTGGGCACCCTGTGCCAGGGCCTGCCCACCCTCCCAGGGAACAATTCCTGTCCAATATCCCATCCATCCCTGCCCTCTGGCACTGGGAAGCCATTCCCTGGGTCCTGTCCCTGCAGCCCTTGGCAAGAGTCTCTCTCCATCTTTCCTGCAGCTCCTTCAGGCCCTGCAAGGCCACACTGAGCTCACCCCAGAGCTTCTCCTCTCCAGCTGAACACCCCCAGCTCTCCCAGCCTTTCCTCCCAGCAGAGCTGCTCCATCCCTCTGCCCATCCTGGTGCCTCCCCGGCCTGGCTCCAGCAGCTCCAGCTTCTTCCTGTGCTGGGACCCCTGAGAGCCTGAGGCATATTGGTATCCTTCTGAGACACGCACATTTTTGACCTAAAAAAAATTTAAAGTGTTCAAGAATACCATTGTAAACATGGAATTTGAATTTCTGCTCACGATAATGGCACAATTTTTCTTTCCTGTTGTAGAAGGCCATCTGTGCAGCACGATCTGTGCATCTGTACAGGCACAGAGATTTTCATCTACAGGGGGATCACAGGTGACTTTTAAGCCATCAGTACTTTTCAACACCTCACCTGTTCTCATTACATGTCAGGACATCAAGGGTGCCTTATAAAGGACAGATAAAATGATGTTTACTCCTGCCATCCCCATCTGAATTACAGGGGGACTCACAGTTCTCAGTTTTGTGTTGTTGGTTAAATTTCTCCCAAAAGCCTCATAGGGACTGAACCCTTCACCACCTCTTGAGTCTCCCTGTCTCTTCCACATGGCCACGTTTCTAAAGTTCAGGAGAGTAAATATGATGGATTTTAGGGCTTTAAGTATGCACTTGGTGGAGCTTTTTGTTGGTTGGGATTTTTCAAGCAACAGTGAAAGGTTTCCTATTTGTGCTTTTAACTTTGAAGGAGACTGTAGAGAAGCAAATAAAGAATTTTATTATTGGGGGCATAAAAATAATGAACAATTCAATGTTTCATACAAAGATACAATTTTAGATACATACAAACACAAGAGCTGAGCTAAAGAAAAAGCCTCCTTAAAAAGGAGGCAGGTGAAGATTTCTTTGTGAAGTTGTTTGGTAAAGTGCTACTGATTTTTAGAAATAGAAAAAGTAGGCACAATCACTGGTTTGGTTTTGGTTTTTTCTTTTTTTTGGTCTTCTCATTCATTAATTTCTCTCCAGAGAGAGCCTTAAGGTAAACAGTGTTGTTTCAAATTAAAATATCTGAAAATTTTGAGTGACAAAACCCCAGGGATTTATACTGCAAACAGGCACATCTTCACTGCAGTGATTTGTCATCAGCATCAGCTCTTCCACTGACAATATGTGGAATACCCCTATGTAGGATTTTCAAATACTAGCTCCTTTAACTTTGTGCCATCTTCAGAGTTTTGAGTTAATGTTGTTCCCACAGAATGGCTATAAGTGAATAATCAAAAAACTAAAAGCCATAGAAAATTATCCCAAATTCCTGTAAATTTTTTGTAAGTTCAGTGCTTGCTCATGTTATTCACCATATCTGTAGAAAACCAATTTCCTAGCTAATCTTTTTACCTCCAGGTGTGTCTCAGATTTCTGTTACATAAATATAACTTTGTAGACAGCGTGTGCTGTTAAGCAAAAACATTAACCTGTTTCAGCCAGAGCAAAAGAACAAGTCTTAATTTACACAGAAAAACCCAAAAGAAGTTAGGAGCTGGTCAAGCTTGTAGTTACAACCTGCCTTATTTTGACATCCAGGCACTATTTGCTGATGTGGGTTTTGAAGTCCTGTTTTAGTACATTACCATCATGACAGCCTGCTTTAAATTACCTTGTAGGCTGGAGTCTATTGAGTGAAAATAGAAAATGAACAAAAGAAATGTTGTTGGGTGTTTTGGATTTGGTTAGGTTTTGTTTTTTCTTTATTTTTCCCTTTTTTTCCCAGGTGCTTGCAAAATAATGTGTTTCCCTGCAGGCTGGAAATAAAAAGCATCTTATTAAATCACATCATAAATGACCCATGTAGCACAGTTTATTTTACATTACCTAGGTAAGGAGGCACTGAGCCAAATAAATCAAAGTGAACAAGGCAATAATTGTTCCTCCTTTTATATCACCTAAAATATGGGAGTAATGAACAAATGTGATTAAAGTGAGAATACTTCATTAGCAATAGGCTTTTCATTTATTGTTTTTGAGAGAAATCATGTTCACTGTGGATATGGAAGCCCTTTCCCCTGTATTATCAAGCTGACATTTTGTATATTTGAAAAGGACAATGCTGTACTTGTAAAATAAGAACAAGCACAAAATGTAGGTGGCTTTCTGTAGAGATTTTATGAGCTGGATTTGTTTTGGATTTTTATCCATGAAAAATGATATGTTCAGGAAGAGGTCAAGACAACTCTTCAGTGCTTGTGTTAAAAATTCTATGATTTTCTGGAGACTAAAGGCCACTGTAGAGTCTTTCTTTCATGTGCCAGCTAGTTTTATTGAAATAAATGGAATTACTAAATGGAGGTTATGTGGTGAATCAGTTTCTTAACTGACCTGTGTACTTTGCCCATTACTTTTCAGAAGGATTAAGATTTCACAGAGTAGTAAATTAGATTTAATCATTACAACTTAAGTAAATGAAATAGCAATAAGGCCAAGTGTAGAAAAATGGGCTTAATTATGATTAAAAATACAAATCCAAGGAGGAATATATCTTTATGACCAAGATCAGCTGAACACTTGGCAGGTCTGAAACATGATTAGGTTTTTAAAGGTACATCTGAAAGGTTGTTTAAGACAATATTCCAGCCTGGTCCCTGCTGGCTCAGACCAAGGGTTCTCTCAGTGCAGTGTGCTGTCTCTGAGGTCAGCCAGAACAGACACAGCAACACAAAAACCAGGAAATAACAGAATTATGTAGAGGTACTAAGTGCAGTATAACATGTAGGAGCTTTCCTAGGACACCTCCCCACTCTTTCTGTTTTACAGGCAAGGGTTCCATTGTCTGTGGACCCTCCTGCTGGTTTCACACTGAAGTGCTTGTGCTCTTTGGGCTTGCCTGATCTTTTCTTAACTCCTCCACACCCTTTGCAGCAATGTGTTCTGCAGTGGGATTATCTGCACAAAGATTATTGCCTTCTGTTTGTTCCAGGTGCCCCTAAATCCACTATGGGAATGGGACATGCTGTTTGATTCCTGCTTAGCAGGAGGCTGCTGGCAGTACCAGAGATGAGATTTTTGGTTAGACACTGAATGCAGATTCTGAGCTTTCGAGTCATCCAGATTTTGGGCCAGAAGGACAGAGGCTGCACCACGTCAACCCTGCTGTTCCTCAGATGGACCCCAAAGCCACAGACTAAATGAACTCAGCGGGCTTTTTGTGGACATTTCTAGATATTTTAGGGACATTTTACAGAATGTAAAATACACTAAGGGAACAATGACTCTCTACCATATCAAAGGATGGAAGGAGGGGTGGTGGGTAATGAGGGTGTCCACAGGTGACTCCATCTGACCCAAGGGACATCCAAGACTTTGCAGCATTGTGCTCTGCATGTAGATCTGTGGGGACAGGGAGGAAGGGGGGACATTTGGAGTGCTGATGTTGTCCAAAGTCACCATGACACGTGACAAAGCCCTGCTGTCCTGGGATGGCTGAACAACCTGCCTGCCCCTGAGAATTTGGGAATGGATTTACTTGCTTTGCTGTGTGCATGGCTTTTCCTTTACATGTTAAACTGTCTTTATCTCAGCCCATGGGTTTTTTCACTTTTACCCTCCCAATGGTCTCCCTGATCCCACCAGGGCAGGGTGGGCAGGAGGCTGCATGGGGGTGACATTCTGGCTGGGGTTAAACCAGGACACACACAAATCATGACAGCTGACCATGCGAATGGGAGATCCACTCCCTCACAGTGATGCTGTGTTGTGCCTCAGGAGTGAATTCTGCTTGATGTCCTTACCTAACCTGTATTTGCAAGTAGAAAGGGTCAGGCCAACTCAAACTCTGAAAACAGGCTGTGGGAGAGCCTTGTAACAATCCAGTGTAAACCCTGGTTCTTCAATCAGCCAAAATTCAATCTCGTTTTCCCACAGGAGTCCTTTAGGGATGATCTGGATGCACAGGCTCACTTGCCCTTGCTCATGGGAGCAGTGATCAACCTTTGCAGAGAGGGCTGTAATCCCCATTTTCCATTACTGGCAGGCATGAAACAAACTGACACTTCATGAAGTGTTTTGTAATCCTGTTGGGATGAAGAAAGCCCAGTAGCATAATCCTCACTTGGCTTTGTGGCTCTCTTGTGTACAAGAAAGGAAACGAAGAACAGTCCATATCCTTTCTCCTCCTTTGTATAAGGTCTTCTGTAATTTAGACACATAAAGTACCTCAAATTCGCCTTTGCTTAAAGCACAAACCTTCTAAGAGTATTGTTTTCTCATCCCAAATTACTTCCACGGATTATAATTAAATTCCTGGAGCCAGCTTGCAGAATTGGCTGAGGAGTCAAATACTTGGGAGAAGAACAGAGGAAAAAGAGCTGGGCCAGCTCCCACCAGCTGTCCAGTGATGTGATCAATGCTTCTGCGCATCTGTTCTAACTCTGACCTGCCAGCCAGTTTGTGAAATACATTGCTGATTTGGATCTCCCACACAATGCTATCTTTCAGAATTAGATTTCTTAGTTTAAGGAGGAACAGAACCAACTCATCACCACCAATAATTAGCACTTTGTCAGAGTTTTTTAGGGCCAAATGATGCTGAATGCATCACACTCTTAGGTTACATCAGCCATCAAGCCAAAAATTGACTGAAGCACCAAAGGGGTTTTGTGTGCTCCAAGACAATGTGCTGAGGGAGGCAGATCCTTGCTGCCACACTGTGTTCATATTCACCCCAAAATACCTCCCTCTAACTGACATGAGCAAATCTTCTGAGCACAGGCCAAGAGGAGAATAATGGAGGTCACTGAGAGTGGTTCCAAGAGATCAGTTTTCAGCTAAACAGGTCTGTGCAAAAGGAGACATCCGTGGGCTGTCCTGACAGCCTTTTTGGTGCAGCCAGCAGGGAGAACGAGCAGCACTTGCCACGAGTTCTTTGTGAAAGGGATTGAGGGCTGGATCCAGAAGCCTGGTGCAGGGAACCAAAGTAGAGCCAGAGGGGTGTGCAGCCCTTCTTGGCAGAGGAGCACCACCTGTGTGCTGCTGATGGCTTCAGTCTGCAGCTGAGCTGTGTGGGTTTTGTTTATTGCCATTGAAGATGGCAGAGGAACGAATGCTGCCCTTTGTGTGTTTGCTGTCTGAAAGGGGCGCCTTTCAAGGCCATGGTTCTGGCTTGGTCTGCTTTGTTGTGGTGGGGTGGGGCTGGGGGCTGTGAGCGTTGCTTTGGTGAAAATGGTTTTATGTTACAGGGGTCCATAATTGAGGGGGCGAGAGCGCATCCAGAAGCAACATTAAACAGATTGTGCTGAATATGATGTGCTATCTTAATCAAATGTGTCGTTTGAAGGGTACCCAAACAGAGCCATGGCTTTACTGCCACTACATGGTCATTTACCGGGAGCCAATAAATTACAGAGCGCCTGTTGGAACCAGAGTGACCTTTCCAAGGCTGAGTAGAGCGCTAAGTGTATTAAACGAGCCATGTTTCCTTATCTGGCGTGACAGATGTTTGATTTTGTTGACATTTTCAGGAATGCACAAACAATTATGACTTCAATTGTTTATTCATCAGAGAATGCAAAGGTACCTGATGGTGCTTATATACTGGAGGGTATTGCTCAATAAATCTTGCTGGGGTTGTTGGTGCCACCGAAGTTTATCAGCATTTAAAACTACATAAGCAGTGATTTTTTTTTTTTTTTCTTCGTGGAAAGGTCATTCCTTTCTGACGGGTGATGTTTTAGGCACCAGCAGTATCGGATGGAAGCGTGAGACATTTAACAAATTACTTCCAGGCACTACAGAGAAATCAAGCATTGGCACAAAACTGCAGAAAAAGGCATCTAATTTGGGTAAATTCTCCTGAATTTTATGAAACTCACCAAACCAGGGAGTATCCTGCTCCTTTGGGTGCTCTCTGAATGGATGGGGAGTAGCTGATGGACGTCTGACTGAGAATTTTTTCTCTTTACTTGGTGGCAGTTCAGAATTTCTAATTAATTTTTTGGCAAATGTTTGAGCATGCATTTCAATTGTCTTCCACTTATAATACCTATTATAGCGACAGAGCACTGTGAAAACATTGCCTGTTGAGAAAATGAGGTAAGGGAAGGATTACAGTCCTTTGGACATTTGTGTGAGACCACTTGAACTGAGCAAATAAATGAAGAATTAGACAATATTTATTCAGACATTGCAGAACTATATAAATAATAATTCTGTGCAAAGACTGAAGTTTTAGGAATTAGGTTTTATGACTAAGAAGTACAGAACAAAGGGAAATGTAATGGCAAAGTTTTAAAAATGGTTTTAATTTCTTCATTCTGTGTGTATTAATTCCCAGGTAACAAATATTATTTTCCAGTGGAACAGAAAGCAACTTCAAGCATTTACATAACAATTTTTACCTGTACGCTATCATACATATACATAAAAAATGGATGTAAACCAATAACTAGGAAAGGATGCAGCACATAAAACTGAAGAAAATGGTGGGACAAAAAAGTGACTTTTTTCACACAGTTTTGGTTTTTTACCATATCTCCATAAGTTTTAGAGATCATTTGATAGTAAAAAGAATTTCTTAATTGGATACTTTCCTGGTTTCAAAGACAGGTACCAACCAAGGAAGACAGAACAGCCTCCCTTGGAATAGGAAATGTAACCTCCTTCCCTCCAAATTTGTATAATTTTGAAATCAAGGGGCTTTCAGGCAATGGTATGAGAAAAGAGGAATAACAGTCCTTTACTAATGTATTTATATATATGGTGGGACAGAGAAAACAACAATAATGGTAACCACCACAAATAAGAACAGACAAACCCATGGACAGTCTCTTCCCGCTCTGTTGGCACTTCCCCTTTGGTGCAGTCACGGTCACAGCCGCAGGGGCGCTGGTGCTCCCGGTGAGCAGGGAAGGTGCGATGACTCCCCTGGGCTGCAGGGGGCGCTGTGGTGCAGGTCCGGCCGCTGACGTAATGGCGGCTGCAAATCAGCAGGAAGGGATGGATGAAGAACTCCCTGTACGAGCTCCCAGGGGCAGCTGGTCCCAGTGCCCTCTTTGGATGGCAGGAGGAGCTGTAACAGGGGCCTCGGAGTAGCAGGCTGGAAGGCAGGAATTGGCAGGGTCCCGCAAAGGTAGGCAGGGGTGCATCAGCAATTCCGCGGCTGAGGCTGGAAGCACTGAGGTGTCCCGGCAGACAGGGCTGACCCTTTCACCCTGGCTGGGAGAGGCTGGCTCCCTGGGAGGGGGAAAAGGCTCGGGGATCCCGGGTTTCTTTCCTCAAGACACTGGAGCGTGGTGGTGAAGCAGAGTGTTAGATAAGTCCCAGTGCAGCAGCCGTCATCAACGGAGTTCTACTCATGGTAGAAGCTGCAGCAAGAGAGCGAAGCCTGGGGTGATGGTAGAGTCTCCCTGGAGCTCCCACTGCCTCCCTCTCCTCCAAGAAGAAACCAAAAAGTGCCTTGACCCCGCCCATAGGGCTGTGCTTTTTTTTCCACCCCCCTGCCTACCCCGGGGCCAGGCACTCGCCTCCTGGTCCCTTTGTCTTTCTTAATCATCCACCCCTTATCGCCCCCCTAGCAACAAGAATTCCTAAGACAGAGAGACAAACAAAAAAAAAAAAAGAAAAAAATATCCCAAACCCCAACAGATACACATTAAATATATTAAATTGTTCTTTTAGAACATCCCTGTCAAAATAAACCCAACAGAACCTTTTGCTAAGACTTGTCAATTCTTAATTTCTTTAAAATATATCTGTATTCTAAGTAATGCAAATGCATTTACAAGGTCTGAAAAGGCTCAATAAGGAAAACCTGAACTTCTGTTGTAATGCCTGTTTTATGTCACTTTAGCAGTGCCATCCTTCCTGCCTTAAACCCACATTTGTTTTACAACACTTGCAATACCATAGAGCTTTGGCCCTTTTGGGGGGTTTTGAATGCTTTCTAAACTTACAATCTTCTTATGATAAAAAGAAACTGAATATGAGAGAAGAACCTGCAGAAGTTTATGAAGAGAGGGAGGGAGCGGTGAATTTTTGATAACCTGCAAGACTAACAGAGATATTATGAGGCCAGATGGTGCATTGCCTTCTAAATTACTTTTGCATTTTACAGAAAGACTGGAAAATTTTAAAGTATTAGCAGCTGAATGGGATTGTCAAATAGGTATTTAATTATCAGCACTCAATAGCACCAGTGTTGAAGTTTCATAGGGTATTTACAGCTAAAAATAGAGAAACTGTGGTTTTCCAGAATGGCTCGTGACATAATGCAAATTTTTTGAGAAGGAAAATGTTTGGGATTAAGGATAAACAACAACATATCTTTTTTTAGTGTACAGGCTGATTTTTTTTTTTTTCTAAATTAATTTTAGTTTAAAGGCTTCTAAGTTCTGGGAGTGTGACCTCCCGAAATCTATCACTGATCTGGTGTTCACAAAATGGATTGGTAAAATAGTCCTGAAAAATTGTTCTGTCTGAATCATCTGAGATTGGGTACTCAGAACTGCATACCTTGTATGATAAATGCTGTAGGAAACACGAGCCAGAATAAGAAGGAATAAGCACCCATTGCTGCTGGTTTATTTTTAAAGCCCTCCTGCAATTATAGAAGGCTTAATTCAGTAACAGGTAACATAGCGTTTAAACTGTAGGTAGGAATCCTGATTTACGTTTTTTGAGGAAAATGAAACAGTATTCATTTCTTTGGCACACAACTGCCAAAACCTGTTCTCCTCTCATGTGTGTTTGGGGTGCTCAACCCCTAAGCCTGCTCTCTGACCCCCAAGCACTGGCTGGGTGTAGTTTTCACCTGCACAACTCAAACCAGTGAGGAGAAGTAGTGGGGAGAATTTAGGTCCCAGTTTTTGTGTCTTGTTTTATTCACCTGGCAGGTGACCAAACACCCTTTGGTGGGGAGTTTTCCTTAACTGTGATTTGTTGCAGATGTGACACATTTTAACCTTCACTTAGTACCTCTCACCCAGCAGCACCCTCCACTATTTCATCTTCACTTGAGATAGTTTGAGCTCTTGATTTTTTCCCTCTTTTGTCAATAGACTTACCTTGAATTGTCTTCCATTTCTGTTTGGTCACTAATTTTTCAGAGGTCATTGATTCCTAAGGGAGAACAAAGGTTTCATTTAGCAATCTCGCATGAAAATTGCTAGGGAGTTTTGAGAAACGACTGTTTTCAGTCCCTGATTACATATTGTCTTTTTCCCCTCCTGTAATTTCGAAAAAACTCTTTTAGAGTTTATCCCTGGCAATAATGCCATTTTCAAAAGCAGAACCTGTGGTTATTTCCTCTCCTGCATGACCTGATTCAGTGGGTGTTCACATGGCTGCTGCAGTGGTACCCAAATTTACCTGGGAAACGAAGAGGTGTGTGGTCACCTTCTGCCCAGGTGAGCTCTTGTGCAGAATTTGAGAGGCCCAGACTCAGTTTCAGGTGATCTGTGGTGGCTTCCCAGGGGTGCTGCTTTAATCCACACAGTTGGAGCTGCTCTGGTGAGGGTGTGCTCTCAGTATCACCTGCTGAGCTGTTCCACTTCTCAGGGATTGTTTATGGTGTAGGAGGGATGGTTGTGGAATTTTGCTAGGAGAAAAGGGGCCTGAGTTAGTGTTCTAATAAGTAAAAAATAATAATTACATACAAATTTATTTAAACATGCTCCTGAGCAAGTGCTGGAAGTCCACTCTTCTCTCACATGAAATTAGGTTGGCTATCAATTTATGGGCTCCTCTGTAAGGAAAGGTGAACAGTTATGGCACTCAACACCCCATGAAAGAATGTCCTTGTGCTTGGTCCTATCCTGGTGGTGATGCTCTGCTCAGCTTTCTGGGCTTTGCACTTCCCATTCTTGCCTACATAGCAGGAAAAATAACTTGAATAAACTTTAAAAAAACCCTATCTAAAGTGTTACTAGGTTAGGTTTTGCTGACCTACTTAGGATTAGAGTAGCTGGCAAATTGTTTTACATAGTTTAATTTCAGAGGTGCATTCCAATTGAACTGCTGCAGTGTTGCTTTAGCTTCAAAGCAGTGTCAGATAGAGAATTAAATAAAATTTAGGTAACTTTGAAGTCACACCTTCAGCTACTTCAGTTGTACTGCAGGCAGGCTGTCAGGTGCCCACACTCTGCTTTTGGGTTATGTGATGGGCAGAGGAACTTCAGCTGTGCCTAACAATTTAAATTATGCAGATATTTGCAGAATACCTCCCCATTTGAGCTGCCACTCCAGAATGTGAAAATAAAGAACCTTACTTAGGTGTTGTCAGCTTTATCCCTGACCCCTCCAAAAAAACCCCAATCCCTTCCAGATCCAGCGTCAAAAGGCAGCACTGAAATACTCCCAAATGAGCTGTAAAGAGGTACTTACAGCTCCTGGCAGAGGGTTGAGACAACAGCGAGTTAACAATTGAACTCCTGCGGTTTGGCTGAAAACAATTCTCTGCAGTGTTGGACTCAGAGGACGGCACCACGTTTGGGAGATACAAACAGGACAGAGAAGTGACAGCATGGTTTTGGAGCATGGGGATGTGCATGTTTCCAGAAAAGTTTCCAATTAGCTGTTCCCCAAATCTGCTGTCAGAAAACAAGGTCTTGGAGGGATGGGTCCTCTTTAGGGAGGCACATCTTCTTCAGTTTTCACTTCCAATTATCTGGATGACTCACAGAGGCAAGCAAAGAGAATTTTTCGTTCGTATTAATGACATATATTTATGTTTGTGTTTTTTTCCCCGAGAGCCCATTCTGCCACTGTTTCAGGCAATAACTTTGGTTTACAGCGAAGCCCATTTAGCCAAATATCTGTGCTGATTGATGCAGCAGGAGTGGTGGCTAGCAGGTTTTCCCTTCCTTGGGGAAGAGATTGTTCTTGCCTTTACAAAACAACATTTAATCCAGGATTATGGACTTGTGGTTTGATTTTTTTCCCCTAAACTTAGTCTAAAGAACTCTCAAGAATTATGGATTTTAAAGGTGCGATCAAAATTTTACGAAAAGAAACAAAACCTCAGGCCACACTCTTCCCTCTCATCTCCATCCTTCCATCACTTGTCATAATTTTTACATACATTTATACACATTTTTACATACACAGTTTTGACTTTTTTTTTTTTCACTAGTAAGTCACATTTCCACATTTTGTGGCTTAGTCAGGTTCTCAGCAACACGATTTATACAGTGACATTTTTCAAAGAGCTGCATGCTCTACATAGCTAATGGAAAATGGTGGCGCAACCACAGAAAAGAATTTAATGTTATTCATGGAATACCAAAGGAGAAAATGGAACAGTGGATCACATTAATTCCAGCAAATACTATTATTTTAAACTCATTTAAATTCAAGTCAAACTTATTGAGCATATCATCCTAGATAGCAACTAACATTTATCTTCCCTGTGCAAGCAGAGCAAACAGGAGCTGAGCTCACTGTTTGCAGAAGGGGCTGCCTCTGAAAAACCCGTGGAGAGGGCAGCGGGAAGAGCCCACATGTATTTTTTAATTGAAACAATGATTAATTGCACCACAGAGGCTCTCACAGTCGCTGTCTTTCCATCTCGGCCTGCCATAAACCACTCAGTGCTACTCCAAAGTGTTTTTCCAGTAATGTATGTCTTAAACTTGCAGCATTTCTCCTATTTTTTGACCTACGTCTTTTTGTGATAACTGGAGATGTAATTACGACATCTTTAACAATAAATTAGTGTGTTACTGTGGTCCTCTGATACACATTCCAATTCCAGTTAAGCAATCCAGAGACTTAATCTGTTTTGCCCTACTATTTCTGTTCTAATGTATATGTTCACACATTAAAATAATTATTACAAATAGGTTCTCATGGCTGTTTAATGCACTCCACCGAGGTGGAAACAGGCAGGAATATTTTTATAGCACTGGATATTGTATCCCAGCGCTGATATCACCTACTGGGTGTATCGTTTGACCTTTATATACATTATAACGTTATTTTCTTGATCACAAAATTTAAAACAACTAATTTCTTTTTCATCAAGCAGCAAATTTTTTTCTTTCCTTCCCTTCTTTCTCCTTAACAATGCTATTTAATTAAAAAAAATACCCATTGATGTTACTGCACTGAAAACTCAACTAAAGTAATGAATTGCAATGTGTTGATTATTTTTACCTTTAAAGGATAAAAATAGTTTGAATGTGCTAGCCTGTGCAATACTGAGTTCTACTTTCATATTTTCTTCCTCCAGCCCAATCTATTTATAAACTTCTAAATTGTTTCATGTTCAGACAGAAATAAAAATCTCAGGCTAGCAAGAAACAAGGAAAGAGTAGCTGATAAGCTATATTAGAAAATATTTTGATTTTTACTGTGCTCAGTGTAACTGAACCAAAGTCCTTCCAGACTTGTCCTTCTGGAACGAGGAGTGTTCCAGAGTAAGAAAGAAAGATCCACAAACTGAAAACATCCCAAATATGAAAACATAAGGATATGTAAATCACATCTGCTCAGATTTAATTCAGGAACTGCTTGAAGACTATACCTAACATAATTAAAATGGTACGCTGTCATGTCTCTGGAAGCAAAGCAGAGAGGTTTTGAGTTTGTGCCAAAACAGAAATCATGAAGGTGAAAATTATAGCAGGAAAATTGAAAAAAAAAATCAGGGATCATGAATGATTTTCCTTAAAGTTGGCATCTGGCAAGCAAAAACTCACAATCATTCACACAGATGTGTTATATCCCAGAGGTCCTTTAACCACTGCCTTGTTTCCTTCATACAATTTTAATGACAGAGGAGCCCCACTTACATATAGCTTTTTGCCTGTTTTCAATTGATTTATCTTCTACCAAGTCAAGGTGCCCTAAAGGGAACCCAAAAGGCTATTTTAAAATAAATATTTCATTGGGTACCCAGATTATTATATAGCTGAGTGTGATGGAGCACACTGGTATGTATTTGCACAACTTAATTCTGCATCTCATGGGATTTAACGAATCTGATCCATCCCTCATAATACCATTAAATATCAGTTCATTCTTACATATTTATAGTGACATTTCTGTCTCTAGAATCACTCAGGCCTGGGTATTTCCATGTTAGTATCTGTGGTGGGAATGTGTTTAGAGAAGTTATTCCAAAATGACGTGAGAAAAAAAATCTGAGTTTCTCTGGCTCACCTCTTTAGCAGTCAATAAACAAATAAAAGACTAGGAGGACTTAGAACAATAAATCAGAGAGTGGGTAAACTACAAAGGATTAAGACCAAGGTAAATTTGGGGAGTAAATTAAAAAATGGGCAGATAAATGAATAAACAGATAAATAAATAAATAAATAAATAATAAATATGGTTGAATGAATTGTTGGCTGAATGCAATGATTTCCTTGTAAGAGCAAAGAAAAAAAATGCAATCTGGAGTTAAATTAAAACACTGTCAAACACCTGATATTAATGACAGGAGCCACATCTCTCTCAATGACCTGTATTTTCCACCCAGGCAACCAAAATAATGAATTTTAGACTTTCCTTTATTGAGCAGTGATGAAATTATAGATAACCTAGAAGTAAGAAATGCCTTTGGGTAGAATGCAGACTGTCTGTCCCATTTTGCAGTAACAGAAAGACCAGCACAGATCTGTGTTTCTAAAGTTCTCAGATCCTAAGGGAACCAATTACTTAAGTCAGGCGGAGAATTTACAGACTTGGTGATTGATGGGGCTTGAAAACTACTGGAAACTGCCCGAGCAACTCATGTAGGGGAACAAGGCAGTATTAAAGGGACTAATAACAGCTTCAGCAGCATGCAGGAATAACAGTCTGCCATGAATGGAGACCACAAGTGCTCATTTTCCAACTCACAGCGTGCAGGTGTTTTATCAAAAATATAAACCAACAACCACCTATAATCAAGGAACCTGGAATTACCTGACCATAATAATGAAGGCTACAAAATCGTACTACACTTGCTTTGTAAATTTAAGATTAGCTAATAATAGCAGACCACAAACACAGGTTTATCAAATAGTTTATGACCAACAGGATGCTTTTGTCAGCCCTCACCCAAAGCAGGGCTGGTGTTCAATTTTTGCATGACTTGCACTGGCACACAGAAACTGGGATCATAGCGGGGTGACAGCACAGAGGAGGGTCAGATTCTCCATCCCCTCAGCACACCACCATGGAAATGATGCAAAACAGCAACAGATGGAAGGTTACAGGTATCGTGCTCCACATCAGTGATTTATTTATTTAAGTTGGTGGCAAAGTTGGAAACAGGGTCATGATTTAGAAGCTTCTCGTAACTAGTAGCCCCCAGGACCTTTCTGCTCCTGAATGACTATGATCCATCAGTGTAACAACACCATGAAAAGAGATGATTACAGTTTTAGAACGCATCACATGGGGAGAAAGTCTCCAACATTTGATCCAAAAATAATTGCTTTAAGTTTAACCACCCGTGCTCAAAAGGATCTCTGAACACTGTTAAGAGAAGGGGGTGGCATTCAGAAAGGAGATCTTGTTTTAAAGCACAGTAAAGGAGCTGGTTTGCCTGTCCCACAGGGTAAACCTTCAGAGGTGATTTGTGCTCTTTTCAAAATCATCAAGGACTCTGGAGTAAGGGGGAACACTCACCAGCACTTTAAAGTCACCCCATGAAAGACAAATCTGGCACCCAGGAGCTGTTCTGTTACGAGCAGCATGTTACCAACCCCATGTACTGCTGAGGGAGTCTGATGAGAAACTGGCATCCATGCAGATTAGAATGGCAAGAAAAAAATCCAGAACTTCATGGAACTGTTCAGTTTGCATATTCTGATGCTTCAAGCCACGTTAAACGCACTGTGCTGCAGCAGGAGGGAGTTTGAGTGGGGGAAAAAGCAAAGCAGGGAAGCTCACAAGGAAAGCAGCTCACACCCTTGACTGCCCTGGCTGCGAGGGTGATGGGGCCACCTCAGAGCAAGGACACCTCTTCCCACACCTTGTGCCTCCACACCATAGCATGGGCACAGCAAAAGTAGATGTTAAAACGAGTTTCTACTCGTGCTGTCAAGGCTGCTGATTGGAGTGTCTGACCGTGAATTCTTGTCGGCTTCGGCGTACTGACAGCACTCACAGCTCCTGGATTATGTTTAATTACACAGGCCCCAAGGCCAGGCGTGGCTCTGTGCCAACACTACCAACAGAAAGCCATCAGCTCCTTCCAAACACCTCCAGATCTGCAGCAGTATCCGTTTGAGTAATTACAGAATATTACCAATACCTTTTTTCTGGTCAGAGTTGTACCTGCCTCATCCCCTGAGCCTGAAGTCTCATGAAAACCTTTAGGGCAGTGCCCAAGTCCCTCCTCAGAGCTGATGCTAGAGACCTGGGACCAGCAGCTCTTGCGAACAGCTGAGTGTGGAAGAAAAGCCAAAGAAAATCCTCCCTGAAGTTAGAAATTCTGCAGCATGGATTTTGGTGTCAGGATACCTACTGCTATAAACTGTCCCAGATCATTATTTTGAGCAGTAAAAAAAATTCTGTCCAATCCCAGTTTTGAAATGGGGTTTTTCCCACCCCCTGTTTTTATACATGATGACAATTAGGTGTTTAATTTAATGGCAATACACTGCAATTGGAAGGGGTTCTCAGTACACACCAGCTGTCAAAAGCACTTCAGGAGTTTCACAAACCACACAGCCCAAGGCCTTAGGGTTTAAGATTTTATTCAGAGACATCCAGCATGGGTTGCAGCTATCATTTCCCCACTGAACGATGCTGTGCAGAAGACTTCAACTCTGCAAGAAAAAGAAATTAAACAAATTTAAGAACCCCGTAATAAACATATATTTTAATTAGAATTTTTGATGGGCTTTACATCAGAGGCCTTGACTGCCACTAAACTACACAGATCTAAATGCTCAAGTTCAGTGCAAGTCTGCTGATTTTGGTTTTCTCCTCACACTAGGGTGGAGAAACATCAAACTGGCAAAGGAAATAAAAAATTTGTTCCAATTGTAGGATTCCAATGAGGATTCTTATTTCCGTTCAGGAACTATCTGGGTCACTCAAGTTCCTGAAAAATGTTTAGTTCCTCAGATTACAGACAGTATCAGGTATTTCCAAAGTGGAATCTGTTTAAGACAAACTGAAGTGGGCTTTCAACTGGAAGTGGCATGCTTGCACAGTCTAAGGCTTGCTTTGTTGGGATCATCAGCCAGCACCAATTAATTTCTATTACTGACCTTATCTCAAGTGGACAGCAAGCCATAAATCATTAGAAATGACGTAGATGGTGAGACTGTTTTGATACAGGTTAAGTTCACGAACACTTCTCTTCCCCTGAGCTTTATCTGGCACATCAGAAAGCGTTTACAGCATCACAGTTTCTCATCCTGTTCTGTCACATCACACGTGCCAGTGACTCCCACACACCAGGCCAGGTGCCCCTTTTCATCTCCTCAGGGGAGGAAGCAGCACTGGTTTTAGTTACAATCAGAAGCTGCAGGCAGAGGTGTGGCCTCTGGGGAGGCAAAGGTCACAAACCACTTAGTGCAGCAGCTCTGTGACACAAATTTCAGCCTGCTCACTGTTCCAGTTGTCATTACGCAATTGCAGGCCACAGCTCTTCACACCTGGACTGCAAAAGGCTGAGAATTATAAAGGTTTCTGACAAGGTCTGGCTCCTTGAATTCCACTGTGCTATGAAATCCAACAAAAGCAGTTACCCAGCTAGTGCATCTACAGCCTGTCCTCTTCACTTCTTCAGGAGCTGGTGTCTGACTATGAAGAAAGGGGCACTGAATCCACTAGCAAAGAACCCACACATCACCACCAGCAGCCGCCACTTGTTGTCCACAGAGAATGGGAGGTTCTAGAGGAGAAAAAAAGAATGGAGTTTTACCTTTGCAATCAATGCCTTAATTCCTTTCTCATCCACCTACAAATGCTAAGAAGCCCAAATATAAAATATAAAAGCCCCTGGGGATACACATCCACAGCCTCCTCAGTGTTCTGGTATTTACCTTCACCGTGAAACATTTCCTCAGATCAATTACGCGTGCAAAATTAAGCTTTTCGACCGAAGGCTTGAGAAAACACGCCAGGTACATCAGAAAGCGTTTACAGTATCATTGTTGCCGCTCATACCGCAATGCTCATCATCTGTACCACCGCTGGAAAGGGCGCTAGGGTCCGTCACCACACGATCAGCGCTGCTGTGGCTGCAGAGGCATCACCGCGCCACCCCAAGCCCACACAACACCAGCCAGGCCCAAGGCAGCCATCAACTCCCTTCCCTGACATCCTCCCCCCGCGACCTTAAGCGGGCCAGGACGCTCCTGCCCACCTTCCCGGGTCCCTCCTCATAGTGGCTGCGGCGGATGGCAGAGGTAGCGAAGCGGCGGACTCCGGCGAACAACATGATAGGGACAGGAGACAGCGTCCACTCGTCCGCCCTGCGCGACCTTCCCGAGAGCGCCGCGGCTGACGGGAGCCGGAGCCGGAACCGGAACCGAGAAGGCAGAGAGGCCCCCAGGGGCATGACGGGAGTTGTAGTTCCCCGCGGTCACGTGATGCAAATTCAGGGCCTGCGGTTGGTCGAGCCCCGCGCGCGTCCCCGGGGGCGGGAAAACCCCGGCTGCCCCCGCCGCCATTTTGTGGTGGCTGAGGGGCGGTGGGGAAATGGCGGGAGGGGGGCTGGGGGAGCGAGGGTTAGCTACGTGTTGCCAGCTGCAGTGGACCACTTTTAATGTGGAACTCATGCATCCCTCTAAGTGGAGGAAAAATACAATAACAGAGTGTTTTGTGTTGGAAGCGAGCTTAAAGCTTATTCAGTTCTACGCTCCCCGCCCCCCATGTCAGGGACACCTCCCACTGTCCCAGGCTGCTCCAAGCTCCAGGGTCCAGCCTGGCCTTGGACACTGCCAGGGATTCAGGGGCAGCCACAGCTTCTCGGGGCACCCTGTGCCAGGGCCTGCCCACCCTCCCAGGGAGCAGTTCTTTCCCAATATCCCATCTAACTCTGTGTTCTCCTGGTCTGCATTCATTCCCCCTTGTTCTGTCATTCCATGCTCTTTTTTCTTTTAAGGATTCCTCTCTATCATGATGGATTGTGATACCTTTAATGACCATATTGCAACCAATTTAAACTTTGAGGAGACTGGCAATGTGAAGAAACACCCTCAGCACCCTTCAGGTTTGCCAAAAGAATAACAAAGTTACTTCCAAAACTGCTGGGCTCCAGCTGTTTTCTTACACGGAGTATTTTAAAGACAAACTGTTTTATTTTCAGGAAGAGAAGTTTGATGCTGCCATCTGAGTGTTGCAAGGAAGCAATTTCTTTTCATAGCCTTTCTGCACATTTACGTACTGTCAGATGATAGAAAACCAGGATTTTTATGCTCACCAAACTAATACTTTAATAACAACAGGTTAAAATGACTTTGAGAAGTGAGGCTTAATTACATTATTTGGTGGTCCTTGACCATTAATAGGTGATACCTTAGGACACCTTTTGTCATTACTTGTGGATCTGGTTGTGATTTTATAGGCTAGTTATTTTTCAGATTTTTGTCCTCTGTTTAGATAGACTTTTATTTTTATTTGTCAGTTTGCAGTACTTTTTTCTTCATTAGCTAATTCTGAGGTCCATTGAAGGATGCTTCCCTATTCTTGATAACTTCCATTGTTCCCCCCCACTCCCCCTTTCTCAAGCATTTTCTAATTGGAATTAATAGCACAATAGTGCTCTGCAATCTGCTTTATCATCTTTATAACCAATGTTCTCATTTTAGTGTAGCTCTTCTCGTCCTGTAGTGGATTTTATAGTGTTGCTGCAGAGGAGATGCTGAATAGAGACATAAAGATTCCTGTTACACAGTTGTATTAGCAATAGCAGTTTAATCCTGGATGCTCTGCAGATGTTTTCTCTGCAGACAAAAGTAGGAATGTCTAGGTAAATATGATAGAGAGTGGTAAATCTCTAGAGTTGTTTTACAGCTGAAGAAATATATCTGAACACTCAAATCTGTTTTCCTTCAAAGCATAAACTGATACAAAGTAAGTGCTTGCCAGCCCCGGAAAGCCATGGAGGAGTAGTTTAGAGTAACAGACTCTGATGGCATTGACTGGAATTTTGGCAAAAGAATGAAAGGTAATACATTCCAAGGTGTTAGAAATACGATGTACCATAATTATGATGAGGATAATCAGATGGCAGGGCAGATTGTTACAGGAGATGCTAAGTGCTCCACCTGTGTGCCTTTATAAAAAGGCTCTCTAACACACAAACTGTGGGAATTACAGAATTAATTACTGGGTGAAATTCCCTGGCCTGTGTCATACATGGGGTCAGAATGGGTGATTATAGCGGTACCTTCCAGCTTTTAAATCTATGAATCTCTGAATCTAGGCTGCTACACATACATCTTTTTATAGCTACCATTTTTTCTTCCTTTGAGAAACCTGTTACTGTTTGCCAGGTTATCTTTTTCATCTTCAATAATACATTACATTTTGCTGCTGTGAATATGACTTGGTGATGAATTCTTTCAGGTGCTGCTTTCTTACTCACTTTTTCCCACAAAGAATGTTTCTTTTCTTGAACTAGATGCCAAGAAATACAAATAAGAAAAAAATACAGGTTGCTAAAGAATATAATGCATGGGATTTGTCTTTTGTGACCTTGATGGAAGAAAGAAGCATAGAAAGCTTAGTGTATGTTTTATGAAATACCCAGGGCCATTCTTTGGGGCTTGAAACTGCCAATCACTGACAAACAGTGAGAGAACCAAGATAAAATTCAAACTGACTCCTAGAATCCTCTTTTATGAGTAAGTAAACAGCTGTTTTTAAATTCTGAAATGATGTATGATCAAGTTCAGATGTGTGTACTTCATGAAAGCTTTTTAATAGCATAAGCTCCTCAAATTGTTTTGCTAGTGTCATTGACAGATGGCTCAGGAGACTAAAATACTATCATAGACAACACAAAAACATTGTTTTCCCACAGAAGTTATCCTCTATTTTTGTTCACATGAAAAACTACTTTGTCTATCATTCAACTTAGGAATTCCCCTCCCTTCAGTCATAAGTTCAGGTACTAACCACAAGATTAAGCAGTTGTTAAATGCTAAGTAATGAAAGGGAAAGGGCAAGTAGAAGCTGTGAGAGGCACTATATAATTAATTACATGGTTTTTAGCAAAACTCTGGGTTAATGAAAATATCTCTGATAGAGTAACTCATCAGTCAGATTTCACAATTGTGGAAGTATGTCTTTCATAAGAGTAGTGAACTTGCCTCATTTGTGATAATTGCTTTTTTCCACAAAGTAGGTATTCTGAAATATAGAAGTGTGTTACAAATGTAAAATAAGCAATTAATAGTATTAAAAATAACATAGGTGGTCTTCAACTGCAGAAAGAAGTGTTGATATGTGAAGCATTTGTATTTAGCACCAGGAAAAGGTGAAAACCTTGAAATGAAATACAGACAATGCTAGTTTAAAAGAGTTATTACTCGTGGAAGAGACTTACCTTGGTTCCAGAGAGCCCACATAAGTCTCAGGAAAGTGGAGTAGTAAAAGAAATTGTCCTTTGGAAGCAGTTACAGCATTGTTGCAGACATTGATAGCAGTAGGATGCCCACGGGAGGAGGCTGTTAGGAGAAGTAGCATCTTTTATTCTTCCATTATAGTTGTTAAAACCAGTCAAGCTTCCAAATGTGCAAGCCTTCCTTAAGGTGTGCAACTGCATTACTTTCAAATGTAAATACACACTGAAAATAATATTTTCAAGGTGCAGTTCAAAGGACTCTTTCCTCCTACAGCTGTTCTTTGGAGTGGATCATTTCACAGATACAGTTCAGGGTGTAGCAGCACAAAGGCTTAACTGGCCCACAGAAAAGTGTGAAACAGTAGTAGCATTAAAAAGGTGGAAATGGATGCACAGAATTAGTGCTTTTCTTGGCAGCAACACCAGTTTATATTGGCAAAAAGAGCTTGTCCAGCTACAGCTTTACTGCTGAATACGTGTGTATTATATGGTATTACAGCAGGAGAAAATTATTACATGAGAAAAACCAAATTCTTTCCTAAGCCCCAGACTGCTAATGCCTGGTGCATTTATTAATTGTATTTCCCAAGATAATCCTTGATGATATACAAGATAAGGTGGTAGATATTAAAATATTATGCACTTAAGAAGAATTCAGTGTATCGTGTTGTGTTATAAACAAGAGGATAAAATAATTGGAAGGTTATTTTTGTACTGTGATATCTTTATGTGCAAACATCTTCCTGACAATCTACTGTTGTCATTTTGTCAGCCACCGCTCCACAAATTGTCTTTAAGACTGTATAATTAACATTTTTAGTCTTTTACGTAAGAGTTAACATATGCAGCTCAATTTACTGTTCTCAACCTGAGTTGAAATACTATGATTTTTGCACCTATTTGAAACCTCAAAGTGGGCCTGTGCATCCAGATCTGGCCTGTTAAATGGTTGTATCATTTAGTTTGCTGTTAGGTTGTAGGAGGAAGCAACACAGTACCTGTGTAATTCATACTTCTAGACCATCATGGATATAAAAGTGCAGTAGGAACATCTTTACTGTGTGTCTGCTTATTAGTGTCATTTTTTTAGTGAAAAACACAGGTAGTATGAAAAGTTGAGCTCAAATTTATAGACTGAATGTTACTCATGACAGAAGCTGTAGCTGGATGTGCACAGTGACAAAACAGTTTTGGCAATGTACCTAGATAAATTTATTTTCATGTTATGTGAAATTGTTCAAAAATTGCCCCTTCATGTAAATGATTCCTTATGGAAGCAGAATCTCATTCGTATGTACTATCAGTATTTCAGCAGCTGAAATAAGTGTCTAACAATAATATTTCACCCTGACAGTATTACTATTTTCCATTTATCTTTTGCAGTATTAATTAAATCTCCCAAAAGTCTGTTTAAAATGTGTAAGGGAAGGTTGGTTACACAGATCCTCTTCTAGAGGCTTCACAAGAATACAGCACTTACACGGTGAGTAAGAGCTACTCTGCATTATTTATTTTGTCTTCATGTCTGTCTCTAAAACGGAGTATGGAAAGCTCAGTATTTTTATCATAGACACCAAGATGGTTTGCAATTAGAGCAAGCAGTGTTATAATTACTAGCATCTTGAGCTATCTCATTGTAACAGCTGTTGCTAGGTTGATAAAGCTTGTGCATGAGGAAGCTCTTTCGAGTGTGGAAATATCTTAGGAACCCTGAAATCACCAGTTTTTCTTACCGGTGCAATACTTAATTTACTTGGTGGTAAAAGCAAAAAATGTCCTTAATTTTTCTGCCCTATTTGTGCTTATTTTTTCTATAGTTTAAAAAGGGATTTTTTTAAAGTCTTCTTATTGGTTTCTCCATCAAAAGGACAGTATGAGGTTGAAAATATGCAAGGTAGTAAAAAAGAGCCCTCAAAATACAGTTATTCTAATATACATATGATATATATGATTCACATACTTGTCACACATTGTTTTATGGCTGTGTCCGTCTTTACAATTCTTCAGTCATGCACAAGCCTTTTAAATGTATTTGTATTCCTGTATTATTTTGTAAAACCTATTCTTTGTAAAATCTTCCACTGATACCTTGTTTCTAGCTACTTAGAGCTGTACACATTGTCACCCTGACTGAGGTAGGTGAAAGACTTGCATGTTTAAAAAAAAATTAAAATTGACAATTTTTTTTGTCCCTTAATCCTGGAAAGAAATGCTGAGGGGTGGAGCTGCCTTTAATAAAATCAGTGTTGTCAACAGGGTGTTAGTGGTTTCCAAAACCATGATAGATATTGTGAACATTCCTTAGAGAAATATATTCTTTAAAGTAGGCTGAAATTTGTGACTTATTGGGCTAACCCATAAATGCTGCTGAGTTTTGAAGGAGGTGTTTAACCTATCAATTTTTTTTTACAAGTTTAAAGACCAAATTACATCTCAAACTACCAAGCCAAGCAGTTGATGTACAATGAATCAGAAAGGGCTTGTTTGTGTAGATGTGTCCTCCTGTAATACACGGTAAAGTAGTGTGCTAAGATACCAAGTTTCAGTAATTTTCATGAAAAGGGGTGACCAAGCTAAAAAACCAAAAATTGAGGAATGTTTGCCTAATGTGGTAAGTGTTTGTTTTTTTCAGTCATTGAAGGCATGCTCTGGGTGATTCCCAGTGTTTCTGTGAGACGATGTCCAAAGAAATACAGCAGTTAGAGAGAAATAAAGGTAGAAGGAGGAAGGCTTTTCTATTAGGTACTTTTTATACAAAAAATCACTTAACTATTGAAGATCAATTTGCATTCCTTTATAATTTAATGCAATTACACCTCTGTTTACTGTTGTTTTAAGTACTTTCACAAACCACTTTCTGGACTGATGTTCCCTGCAACTTCTAGTTGGCCATAAGCAAGAACTTTCTATATTATTACTTTCTCTCTTTAATTATAGCAGATGGTTTA
Source organism: Pomatostomus ruficeps (assembly GCA_013400735.1). NCBI lineage: Eukaryota > Metazoa > Chordata > Aves > Passeriformes > Timaliidae > Pomatostomus > Pomatostomus ruficeps. The sequence continues at coordinate 41,948 of VYZT01009852.1, forward strand.
GCTGCTAAGCAAGTATTGCTCTAATTTTTCTTGTTTACATGTTGTTAGACTATAAATTCACTCGTGACAACAGCTTTTAACTGTGTCTTTTACAACAAAGATGCCTGCCTGTATAGTTACTGCTGCCTTACTATGATGTAAAAACAGTAACTGGCGTTTTTACAATTCATTCTCAGGTACCATAGGCAGACACACCAGTGTTAACAGGAGGTGAAATTGTGTAATTTCAATTTTGACATCACCAAGGATATAGAAATGATTTGTCATCTTAGTTGTCAGAGCTCAAAGCTGGAACTTCTGAAGTTCCTGAAAGTACCTGAAAGTGCCTGATGAAATGCACCTGCAGGTCCTGAGGGAACTGGGTAGATTTCACCCTCATGTAAATACATCACAAGAAACTATGCACATTTCTTATGATATTTTGATTCATTAGTAACATTCTAGTTTGGTCTAGCTATTTTATTTACATGAGAGTCTGTCAGCCACTGACCTGTTCACTGATTTTTTCCTCCAAACTTAGTTTTTCAGAATGTTTTTGTAATATGCTGGTGAAATTCACTGACAGGTGAATGCGTCACTTATCAGTGATCATTATCATGAAATACTAACTGTTTGAAATGCTGAATGTGAAGTCTGCTGGTGGCCTCTGGTTTATATTCATTGTTCATCAACATTATCACCTTTGTTTATGAGGTCAACAAAGAGCAAACATCTTCCAAAACAAAGACTCTTTTTGTGTGAGACCTGGCTGTTTGGTCAGCAGTCAGGCATGCTGAAAGGGCAGTGAATTTTTAAGTCTTGGACTTGGTTATGAGTTTTCTATGCAATTCAGGCTGTACTGACTTGTTTACTTTAAATACGAATTTAAAGAAGTGACAGGAATGAGGACTCACATAATTTTCACTGCAAGAACTAACAAGGTCACTCTGCTAGAAAGTCTGGGGTCAAGTTTTACCAGTCAAATGGTTAAGATGTGTAGGAGGAAATATTTTACTGATAAACTTTTCATAATGGGATAACCAGAAGATTTATTTTGTAGAGTGGCATTTTCAAAATGTTTCCAGCTACTGCCTTATCACAGGTTAGTAAGGATCCACAGCAAAGGTTGTGCCAAGCTGCAAACTGCAAATGCAGCCCAAGAGCTGAGTAACTATTGTTTTTCCTAATGGGAATCTCAAGCTAGCCATTTGCCCCATCTTTTGGCAGTGGATCTGCTTCTGTGACATATCCAAACATTTCTGTGGAACATAAGCTGGATTTTGATAGCTTTAGATAAGTTCCTATGCTGGGATGTTTTCTGCCTGTGTTGTCCTCCTCTACCAAAAACTGAATGTCTTTTTACTAACAAGTAGTGTTGTTTCACTCTGAGGCACCATGGGGGAGTTTCCTGCTGTATCAGGTTTATGTGGCAAGGTTTTGCTAGTGGAGGGCTGAAGGATGAGGTCCTGAAATAGCCAACTGGTGTTAGGAAAATTTACATTTGCCCTTCTTACCTTGGAAGTCATGGACTTGACCCTCCCTGCACTTATTTTGGCTCCTCTCAAGTCACCCAACTCCAAAACCCTTATTCAGGACATTACTTGAACATTTTTAAAAAAATCTTTTTTATCGGCTTAATGTTTGTTCCTGAGATTAAAAAATCCTCTTAAACATCTGAAGAAACACACTCTGGAATTCATATTAGGTGGACATACTGTCATTTTTAATCCTCTGTGCCTCCAAACTTTATCAGATGTTTGATGTGTTTATCAAATATCTTGAAAATTTCTTTTGCTGAAAAGGTTGTCTTTTTTCCATGTCTCATCTTTGTCTTGTTTTGTGTCTTGAAGAGATGTGTGCAAAGCCTTCCCTGAAGAATTTGATAACTTCAGCACCTTGTCACTGGGACTCCGCTCTCTCCTTTAAAATAGTTCATTTTATAAATGGCAGTTCAATACATTTTATAAAAGGAAATCATTATCAACTAGGCATGGGGATAGCAGTGGATTTTTTTTTTCTTCTGCACATACTCAATTGCTTCACGGAATTTCATTTCACAGTTGGAAACTTGACTCCTGACTAGAGCTGTATGATACTGCCAATTTTTGCTTTGACTGTTCAAGTGTAAAAATAGCTAACTTTGCAAGAATACAGCATGTTTAATCCTGCTCAAGGGTGTCACATTATTGTAGTGCAAGTGCTTCTTGTCTTTGAAAATAACCAAACTGAAGCCACAGAAATGTGAAACAGAAAAATGTCATTTGCCTAAAGGTAGTCAGGCTGAATCAGAGATTACTTATTGCTTGTCTTGATCAGAAATTAAGATTCTGAATGTCTAATTCTAATTTAAAATGATACAAAACGGAGCAGATTGGTGGCCCATTGTACTCATTTGTTTCCTCCTGTTCTGGTAGCACACAGCACAGTTAAATCCAGGTAAATGGGATCCAGAGGGGGAGCAGCGGCTGGACAGCTGGACATGAATTTCTGCAGGGCATGATGCTTTTGCTTTGGAAGGACAAGCACCTGTTGCTGCATCTTGCTTGAATACTGCTCGTAGAACTTCTTTTAAAACAGTTTTTCAGATAAGTATGCAGCATGGGTGGAAACGTTCTTGAAGTTTCAGCTCTGTGGGTGAGAATTCAGGGACAGGCTGTAGGAATACGGGGCAGAGATACAAAGTTTCTCTAAGAAGCTCAGTTTTCCCACAGCTTTCACTTACATGCATAATGTCAGACATCAGCTTCTTATACAAAATTTTTATCACCAATAGGACTTTCTCCAAGATTATGTCTAAAGTGTGAGAATTGCACATGTAGGACGAGAACACAGAGAATTCTTGTCTCTTGAGACTGAGGGTGCATGCCACAACTTCATCCCAGTTCTTGCCTCTGCTCTGTATTTCTGGGATTTCTTAGAAAATACTTGTAAGTCATATGGCAAGAGTCAGAAGTTGTTCTGATACTTATTCTTTTTCTCCAAATCTAAAGTCTCTTTCTAGGCTCTCTTGGCAGATCCCTTGAGGCCATTTAATCTGTTGGTGATTTTTGGGACTGCCTTAAACTGCAGTTCCATCTCTTGAGTACTTGATGCATGGACAGTGATTTGGAGAGAAAGTTGGAAGGAAACAGAGGGCTGGGGCTGGAAGTAAATACATCAAGAAAGGATATTTGGTAAAAGGTAGATGAGGAAAGGACCACTGAGAGAAGATCTAGGGGACTGGATGACATATCCATGAGATAACAGCATCAGCTTGTGTTCTGTGCTACCACTTGCCCATAAAATCAGCAAGGCTCTTTGGGGTACACATGCCTGACACTGGATGGTACTCCACTGTGTGCTGACATGCATCCCAAAATGGGACTGGCTTTACAAGCAAGCCCATGTTTTCATCTGATGCATCTGATTTGGTGTCTTAATAAAAGGAAGGCAGTAACACATGGTTCTGTCATCATAGTCTCCAAAGGGCATGTGAATGTTATAAGGAAATATCTGTTAANTACTGAGACTGTTATATTTGTTGAGAGGATAAATATTTTCATATCTGTCATTCTCCTCTTTCAGTAAAACATTCAAGCAGCAAATTGTTGTCCTGGATGTTGTGCAGAGGCACACTAGTGTTGGTGATGTGATACATCATATATCATACATGTCAACATCATGCATGTGATGATAGTGTGTATTTTTGATCATTTGTAGTTCTCAGTTATTGTCTTTTTTGACAGAATATTTTTGTGCAAGTCCTTGTTCTCTTGAAATCTCACTCTGTTAACTGTTCTTAACAATCCTAACATTCTCTGCAATTCTACCTTCCTCATTTACTCTGTGGACTTTCTGAAAGCCTATTATGACAATTTAGCATTTTTTTTTCCAGAACTTGTAGCCAAGATTGTTCTTTGAGAGCTAGGCGTGGGTTCAATTCACCTGATCACCAAAGATTACATTGCTCTGTACTTAAAAGGAAATTTCAAGTCACTTGCTCAGGAGTCCACAGTGGCTTCAGCCTTAGGAGACTTTCCTTGAGAGTCATGTTCATTCCACATAAAGCAAAAATATGGGGCATTTTCCAGTTTATGCTTGAATTTATGGCAAGCAAAGAAAGATGAGTTGTGAGGACGAAGTCCAAATCTGAATGTAAGCAGTGATTTAGATTTGAAAGGGTCAGGAGGAGGTCCTGTCTGTGCTAATTTATTCTCTTTGATCAACAAGAAAAATGATCTTATTGTTTTTCTTGGTCTTGTGCCTGAGGCTGTGTGGTCTTTGGAAGAAAGTCTTGTCAAAATCAGTGTCGCAGAGATTATCCAGCATTTGTCCACAGGAATTCTGCAGAAAACACGGGTGCTGGGAGGGTTATGTTGATGTTTAGTGCCTTTCTGTGGTATTCCTAATATGTATTATTCCTTCCTCTAGGTAAAAACTGCTCTCAACAATGTATTTTAGTGATTCTCTTTTCTAGAGAAATTGTACATAAATAATTGAATTAAAAAATCCTGTGACAGTTTCTCTAAGCCATATGTCAGGGTTGCTGGCTAGTTCTGTTTGCCTGCAGGCATTTTATGACATTTGATTTGACTGAGGAGACTAAAATGATAGGTTATCAGAAGAAAATGAATTTTTCTTGTTTCTAGTCATTGGATCTCCTAGAGGAAGAGGTAAAGTCAATCCTTTATCTGAGTGCAAGGGCTTATTAGCAGGTTTTTTGATGGTCTGGTAGCAAAGCTATGTCCTGGTTATTCAGTGTAAGCACTTTACCTTTAGGACTTCCAAAGGGGCAGGGAATTCATGAGGAAGGGCACATGAGATAATATTGACATGAGGTTGTGCTTACCACAAGTTCTGCTGTGTATGACTGGGATTGTCACTACAGTGGCACACAAAATGAATGAAGACATAAGTTACAAATAAAAACCCTTTTTCTTAATATGGAATATTTTGTTTTTATAATCTTCTTGCCTCAGAACTTTGTGCTACAGGAAAATGTGATGAGTACTGAGAAGTGTAGAGTCCTCATGCAATGATATATGAAGAATTAGAGCTCACAGAACTAATCTAAAACTTACAAAAACCACGAGCCTTTAAAATAACAATTTTGCATTGATTTCAGTGGGACTAGGATTGTTCTGAAATTCATGACTCTATAGATTCTCCTTGGTAGTTTCAGGGCAATGTCTGAGACTGCTTTGAGCCCTAGAACTGATATCCTTTATCTACTGACTGATGTATTGGAATAAACCCGATCAAGAGAGGAATAACCTGTGAAGTATTTTTTTCTAAGCTTGCAGTGTGTAAGGAAGCTGGTCACTGCTTGTCTGTAACTTCAGTTTTAAGTTTCTTACTGCTCTTCCTGTGGGTTTGCTCCAAGCCTTGGGTTGTTTTGTAGGTCAGGAATCCGTGTCCCAGCTGCAGAATGCATTTTTCCTTTACCCCATGGCAAGAGGAGTGGGTTGGTTTCCTGCTTCTGATCCTGGTGTGGAGCCTGTCTCCCTTGGCTTCAGCCTCAGTATGGTGCTGATAGGGCAGTTGTCCACATCTGTCTGGAGTAGTAAGGGGCATGGGAATGTTATGAAAAAATTCAAAAACTACATCAGGAAGTATGAGAAAACAGAAGAAACATCTTATATTTATATATGAGGGAATGATATATTAGGTGTTGTTGGGTGTGTATATAAACATGTATAGATACTGTATATATACACTGTATTTGGATACAGCTACAAAAACATAACCAGCTAGGAAAGCAACGTGGATATTTCCTGTCAGAATCTTTCTTTGTAAAAAGGTACTCCTTCCCTGAAACTGGAGCTAGAGAAATTCCCTGGGAAAATGTTTGAAATATCTCACCCAGACTTTCCCACTGGTGTTTTATATTGTTTGCAATGAAATTGTGCAGTAATGTTTTAGACAGCAGAGAATCTCAAAATCGGTGCCCTGTTTTTACCTTTAGAGAGAAGAAATGAAAGATGAATGTTACAGGACAGGATCTCCTTTAGTTTGGCTGAGTTCTGTTTTACTTCAGTATGACTTATTTTTAAGGCTTGTAAAAATGTCTGTGCTTCACATCCATGTCAGCCAGAAGGGAACAGACTTCCGCCACGACCTTCAGTGCCTACAGGGCGTGTAGAAAGATCCTGTGGATCACCCTGTGGGTCATGGCAGCTTGGGGCAGAGCATTTTGACAGCCCTTCTTCCCTGTGAAGTAGCAATACATGTATTACAACAGCAAGGCTCTCAGTTTAGTTTTTGTTTGTTTGGAATTTTGTTGTTTGTGGGTTTTTTTTAATCAAACACCAAAACGATAAGGATTTTGCAAATAGTTTAAAGACAAACATCTTATACAATGTTATGGTGTCTCTTAAAAATATACATGTTTTTGTCTTTCCGCAAAAGATGGGCAATGTGATTGTTTTATGTGCAAAATGCTTATATCTTATTTTCTTACCCCTGAAAAGATGTGAGGTGTTCATTTCATCTTTCTCTGGGAGGTGAGTTTGAATTGCTGCTTATTCTAGACATGAACAGTTGTTATATATGTTCTCTTTAGTCAGCACTGTTTTCAGTAGGTTTTGCTCCTAACCAAACAGCAAATAGGAATACGGTAAGAGCCACAGAATAATATATATTATGTAATGTTAATAATATTCTTTGTATTAAGCCAAATTCTGTTAGTTTCTTCCCTTTCCTAGGCTATATATTGATTTGGAGGACCAACAGAAGAGGTCAGGTCTGTAAATGGAGCTCTTTTCTCAAGTCACTTTCTCATAAGTGAGGAAAAATGCAGTTTGTGAGGTTGGCCTTTACATAGAAATGTCTTTTAACATGAGAAGGAATTGGTCTGTGGTCTGTGCAGCACCAACAGAAAGCCTCAGCTCCTGTGAGCATCAGCTGGAGCAGGGAACACAAATGAGCCTTAGGAGAGGCAAAAGGGAAGTGAGGAATGAGTGAGGTGAATGTTAAAAATTTAAATAGTAGGCGTGAGCTACCCCAGTTGGACTGGAACCAGTTAGGAGATGATGACACAAATGGGGTACTGAAAGGTAGGTGATCATAATGAGAAAATGGGTGATCTCCCCAGCTGCTGCAGCAGCAGCCAGAGGAAATCCATGCTGAAGGACCTCTGAAGGTCACCAATCCATCAAGACCCAGCTAGCTTAAAAATGGTGCTAACATTTCTATTGTGTGTGCAAACGTTGAAAACGTCAATTACTACAAGGAGCAGTGCAATTTACTTGTGCAAGCTGATAAAACACAATAGGGAATATCCAGTTAATATAATGGTTTCATTCAGCCATCTAATGAAAAGAAATCTTTCCACTCAAGATAGTAGTTGCATTAGGCACTTTCTTATAGAGTGACAAAACAATAATACTAAGTGCTGTAAGAAAGGCTTTCTTAGGTGAAATGTAATTTGAATTGTAGTAGTTGTAGTTTTCCTTTAAATATTTTAGTACCTAATAAATATTCCAGCAACAATGTAGATGAATTTTAACACAGTGTCTTGCTGGTACTATTCATGCTAATTTACAAGATTTACAGCAATTACCATTCCTGAAAGCTAAAAAATAGTGAGTTATTTCATGAACACATAAAACAAGGCCTTTGAAAACATTTAACAAGACTCTTAAAATGAAATATTTGGCTCAGATATAATTTGGGACAGATACAAAATTACAGTGCACTGTCATTCCTGACATTCATAAAAATAAATTATTGTGTATTGTTTCCTTCTCTTTATTTCTGAATACAGATTAGTATGAAAGAAAGTAGATACTGTCATTCTCTTCTTCCTGAGGGTGTTGGGAGTTTGCTGTGTGCACATCCAAATAGCCAATTAACCCTGGAACCAAAGAAGCCTGTTTCATAACTTTATATTTGGAAAACCAGAAAGATTAGTCTCTTAAGAAACAGGAACTTTTTGTAAAAAACATACTGAGAAATTTAGTTCATTTTTATTGTTTTTTCTATACATTCCTTAGGCTATTTAATCTGCAGCTATTCCAGATGTATTATATATATAGGCACTTTTTCTTTTAAAGGGTAGGCACAGGGATAGCACATGAGAAGGAGTTCACGATATCTCAGTTCAGAGTTAAAAACTTGATTATAGTGAAATCAGTGAGTGAAAAATCTAGTGATTACTGAGAAAGGTTTTACTTATCACCAACATTTGTCTAGAACTTCCTTTAGAGGATTTAAATGAAAGAATTTGTGCACTTTCCTCTCTCTGATGCTTATTCTCCTGTTGAGTTTCTGTGTATACCCGTACATGTCTTTTCACATCATATGGTACTGGGAAAACTTTGGATTTTTTCAATTTCATTTAGGGACCTTGTACTGACCACTGTAAGACTCTAATTCATAATATTTTTTCTTCAATTGTAAATATTTTTTTTTAAATTTGATATCAAGTCTCTGACATTCTGTACTACCATACAGATTATTCTCTCAAAATAGTGTGCTCCTGCTTGGTGCCATCCATAAATGGCATCCTGCCCTATAGAAACGTTTTGAAGATCAACAGGGAAAAAACTCTTGATAGTGGTTCATGAGCTGGAAGCTTATAGTTAAATAAATTTATGTGTTTGGAAGATACAGAAGAGCTATGTATAAATCTATATAAGTGGAGTATAAATCTATATAAGTGGAGTTCTCTACTAGTGTCATAGAGTTTGCTGAAATTAGGTTTGTGATTTTCCACATCCAAAATGTTCTTTAATAGTTTTAAATTCAGGCAAAGAATTAAAAATACAAAATGTAGTAGCCTCATTCCCCGCAAATAAAAAGGAGGAAACAAATGAAAAGTGACTGTGGATTAAGCCATACACTCATACATGATACAGCGTGGGATATGTAGTTGTACTTGTATAAGGGATAAAAGTAATTAAATTTATCTCAGTTCCTGACTGTGGCCATGGGAATAGTTTAGTTGTATACTTCGGCCATTTTTTTCTGCAGGTGTTCAAGAAACATGTCTTGAGTTGCAAAGCAACAATTTCACACCATGTCAGAAAAGAAACTGCATGTCTATGTTACAAATGATGTCTTTTTAATAGGAATATACTGATAAATACATAGAAATCACTACTGATAAATGCATAAAACATTCAACAATCTCAAGCACAAATCCAGGTTGGGCAGAGAAGGGAAAGAAATCCTGGGAGCAGTCCTGGGGGTGCTGTGGGGGAGAGCTGGGACCCAAACCCCCCTGTGTTGGGACCCTAAACCCCCTGTGCTGGGCTGAGCCCCAGCGTGGGCAGCAGGGGAGGGAGGGAGAGAGGGGGATTCTGCCCCTCTGCCCCTCAGGTGTACCCCACCTGCAGAGCTGCCCCAGCCCTGGCCCAGCACAGGAAGGAGCTGGAGCTGCTGGAGCCAGGCCAGGGGAGGCTCCAGGATGGGCAGAGGGATGGAGCAGCTCTGCTGGGAGGAAAGGCTGGGAGAGCTGGGGGTGTTCAGCTGGAGAGGAGAAGCTCTGGGGTGAGCTCAGTGTGGCCTTGCAGGGCCTGAAGGAGCTGCAGGAAAGATGGAGAGAGACTCTTGCCAAGGGCTGCAGGGACAGGACCCAGGGAATGGCTCCCCAGTGCCAGAGGGCAGGGATGGATGGGATATTGGGCAGGAATTGTTCCCTGCGAGGGTGGTGAGGCCCTGGCACAGGGTGCCCAGAGAAGCTGTGGCTGGCCCTGGATCCCTGGCAGTGCCCAAGGCCAGGCTGGACATTGGGGCTTGGAGCAGCCTGGGACAGTGGGAGGTGTCTCTGCCCATGGCAGGGGTGGAATGGGATGATCTTGAATATCCTAACCCAAAACACTCTGTGATTTTATGAAATTATATTAATATACACCCATGTGCTTCTGAACTTAATTATATTCTTCAGAATTGTCCTTTCACAACTGGGTGATAGTACAAAACCATATATATATATGCAATTGATAATAACATGAAAGCAGTTGGATACTTCTTCATTTTGCTTGAAAATGGTTGCTTTTTCTAAGAAAACTTGAAACTTGGAGACTATTTCCATTTGTATTCTTCAGCTGTTCTACTTGCAAACAATCTTGAATGTAAGCTGTTTTGAATGTTGCCTCGTGACCATGTGCTGCCATAATGACAAGGAATTCCTAAATTTAGAATGTGCCACACTGGGATTTTGAAGTGGCTTTTGTGCAGTTTAATTAGACTGTTGCTTTCCTTCTCCTTGTAATACTTATATGTATATAGATACACACCACTGCTGTGTATACACTTTTACTTGCAGTTGTTTGCAAATGATACAGAACAAGCATTCCAAAAGCACATTTCATTTGCAAGATGAAAGAGAGAATCTTGCTGCTAAGTTTTCAAGTGGTAGAGAGACAGCTGAGTGGTGCTCTGGCTGCAAGCTGTGTTCATGACTGCTTCTGGTCTAAACTTGAGTGCTTCAGCTTGACCGAACCATGCAATTGCCAAATTTCTGGTCATACCAACAACTTAGTCCAAATGCACAAGTTGCCTGCTGTTCCCTTGCTTCAGCCATTGGCAGGGAATGCCTTTTTGAAGCTGTTATAAGTAGGCTTGAGATTAGAGGATAATTTTTGCCATGGTGTGCAGGAAGAACAGAGGGTTCGAGGGTAGGAAGCAGAGTTCTTGTTCTTCTGTGGTGATGAGAAGAGTGTGGTGCCTGGAGGCTCAGTATTTGTGAATGCTCTTTCAGATCAGAAGCAAAACATGCCTCAGTCAGCATGAGATGTGTTTTGCCATCTGGATGGACACCAGTTATTAATTCACTCCCAACATGCAGAAAAAGCAGCACTGCACATAAAGCTGATTTTTGTGTTTATATTTAGTCACATTATGTGTGAAGTTACGCAGTGCAGAATAATATAATCCAAATATTCTCTTCTTTGACTACTGAAATGGTTTTGCAGTAAATCTGATAAGTTATTTATTGGTTGTAAGTGTTTCTAGAAAATAGGTGCAAGTTAATGGGTGGTAGAATAAGGAAATAAAAACATGTTTTTAAAATCAGTTTGAAATTATGTGAGACAATATCAGCACAAGAGAGAAGGGGACATACTGGATGCGTGTCCAACAAAAGGCCATGATGATGATGGTGATGATGATGATCATCATGATGGTGGGACTGGAGCATCTTCTTTATGAGGGAAGGCTGAGAGAGCTGGGGTGGCTTGGCCTGCAGAAGAAGAGTTCCAAGGAGGAACTCCTGAAAGTGTACATATACCTGAAGGAGGGTGCAAAGAGGAGGAAGCTAGGCTCATTTCAGCGGTACCAGTGATAGGACAGAAATTATATCAATTTAATAAATTGTAAAAGTATTCCTTAATACTGCTGTAAAATTATGAATGTGTATTATTTAGATACCTCAGTGATTTTTTGTTGCTTGTCCACATTTCTCTAGTTTCATTTGGGAGCAGAATACCATGGATTTACTATTGTAATATGTTTGACCTTAAATTAAGAGGTGCTGTCAGTGTTAGTTGTTATTTTAGGTATTAATCAAGGGTTAAAAAAGATATGAGTGTCTGTAAGACGAGAAAATGGATCAGATTGACTACATGAGGAAAGTACAGGAACAGATCTGTTGGGAGAAAAATATTCCTGGTTCTGAATATTTCCCAACCAGGTACAAAATTGGTAAATATTGGAGAAATTTCTTGGTCATTTTAACCTCTTTTAATCTTGTTTTATATCTCAGTTTTTGTATCAAGAAGGAGGGGGAGGTAAAGAACTGTCAAAGCGTGAGAGGCAATACAAATAGAATTTTTATAATGGAGAGGCAATGAATATCAAAGGCAATGGAGAAGATACTATCACCCAAATACCCTCAAATGCCCAAATCCTTATTTGTAGCTTGGGGGTTTTTTTTGTTTATTTTGCATTTAAATTTCACAGTTCTCAGTAAAATTAAGTGTGACTGAATTGCCATTTCCAGTCTTAGCCTTAGCCAGAGGAAATTCAATTAACAGAAAGGACAGAGGAAAAAGATAACAAATAGTTATTGCCCTTCTTTTTACCTTTTAATGTAGATTTACATTCTGTGAAACTAGATGTCAAAGAAAGATGTTGGACACTTGAGGAGCTTGTAAATAACATCCAGCTGGTTTGACTGATTTGTGTTAAAAAAATTAGGCTTTTCAATTTTATAACTGTAATGGGTCCTTTTTTGCTAATTTATTGAAATGATGCTCATTTCTTGCTTTACACATTTTTAAAGCTGTTATTTATGGTTTAAATATTTTCAGCATCAGGGCTGTTTTCAAGTCTTTATGTTTTATGGACCAGCTTTGGTGTCTTAGCATGACATTGATAATATACATTTGACTGGCTTTTTGCTTCTGGAAATGAAGTTTGAATGGATTAAAAAATAAGCAAAAGACTAGAAAATGAGATCCATCATGAAAAGGAGGAAGCTTTTCTTGAAGAAAGCTAGAAAAAGGAGGAAATAGAAAAAAGCCAGATTACTTGGGCTGGAGGGAAGACATCAAAACTGTTAATACATAAATGTAATTGCCCCATGACACAAATAATCTGTTTTTTAAAGATGTGACAAAAATTACTTGCATGAAGAAGCATTCACATGTTTTGTCATATCCTTTTGGATGTTTTCTTTCTCAAGAGTGTCTGCTACTGACATTCTTACATTTGGCATTAAGTATGAAATTGCCCATTGTCATAAACTTATTAAAACTAAGCTTGTACATAAAGTGGACTAAAGGCATAGAAGATCTGTGAGGTCATTAAGGATTTCACAAATTTATTTACAAAAGTAAAGATTGGCAGTGAGATTTGGTATACTCTGCAGTCTGAATTGGCTCTCAGAGGCTTCATAAAGGTAGCAAAAGTTTTGTTTGATTTCCTATTTTTTTTTCAAGTGAAGAAAAAGATCCTATCAGGTTGTCTGCAAAATGCTCCCAGAAATCTGAGGATTTAATTGGTAACTCATCCAACATATAGAGGGCAAATTTCTGGTGATCCCTTAGTTTAGGAGTCTGAACCTTCAAAACATTTTACTAACACGAAGGGAATTTTTACAGATTAAGGGATGCAAGTTGATTGCAAGTGTAGAGATAACAAATAATTGTTGCCCTTCCTTTTACCTTTTTTTTTTTTTTTAAAGTAATTCTAGCAGCAAGTGTTGGAGAAAAACAGAGTGGAAAAGACGGCAAGTCCTGGACCCTTGTGATGAGAAGTGACAGAAATTTTGCCAGTACTGGCAAATTCTTACCCCAAACATTCATTTTCTGAGAGGTCTGTAGGACCTCACTCTAGAGATAGTTTCTTGGATTTCCAATATTAATTGCAGATTAATTTCCTTAATTTCTATCAGTAACTTTCTGTGGGTGAGCATAATTTATTGCCATACTGCAAATTGCCAGAGAAATTAAGAATAGTAAACTAACATTAAAAATGTATTTCCCATATTACTGAGGATAAAGATTTGAGGTGAAATCCTTGATGCCCTGTCAGTGGGGCAGGCAGCCAGTAGGATTGTTCATCAGTTTAATTTCTGATCCTTTCAGTGGTGTGATTTTGAGGACTGAGCCTGTTCACTCACGTGGATGCCTGAGGAAGTGATAGCAGTACTGAACAGCTGAGGCAGTGCCTGGGAAATGTGTTCCTCTGGTGTGTGACTGCTGGTATCTGCTTGGGCAGCATTTCGTAGGCAAGATTAGCTACATGCATGACATCTGCATTATATTTCATTTCATGATGTGAGCAGGTTGACTTTATGATTTTATTTAACGCTTTGGTGAGTGAGGTACGGCGAGGAATGATGCTCTTGCATCAGCTGCACTGGGAGAAAAGGAGGGAGGAAGGAAAAGCGATGGGTTTGGAAACCAGTCTCAATATTTCATTCTTCCCCCTGCAAAGGGGAGAAGTGGATGCACGGTTTATGGATCTTAAATGAGTTTGCTGAGAATTAAGTAAATGTTGCTTTGCAGAGAGCACTTTCTTGGCACCAGTGTAAGTCATGCACTGAATCACAGAAGCTTGTCCCTGTTAACCACAGTGATTCTCAGAGAGAGAATATCACAAACAGGACAATTAGAATTATCTGGAGAGGTTTCCCACCCTGGCCCCAGCTTCAGTGTCTTTTCAGAAATATGTTCTCTGCTTGAAACAATGACAGTTAATCCTTGTCCTAAACATAATAATAATCTAGTTTCTTACTTCTTCACTCATGTGCACAGAGATCCATGTCTGTCTACACAGGTTCATTTCTCTGAAGGTTTTTGTTGTCTTCCTCCTTCCTTTTTGGTGAATTTGCTTGGGACCAGAAGCTGGGATTCGTTCTATTCCATGCTGCCATGCTGTTGAGGATGATGTGGGCCAGCACTGGAGAAAGGAAGGCAAAGAGGATAATTCTCTGGCTTGCAGACTACTGTTGTTGCTGAAAAGTCTGAGTATTAAAAGCAAGCAGATTTTGCATCACAGACAAGACCAGAACTAAACCAAAGCAGAGCTCTCTAAAGACACAGAGAGTTTGGTTTGGAGCATTTTAAGCAAGGACAAGCACAAGATCTAACTTTTTCATTCACTATATAGATTCAGATTCCTAAAACACCCAATCAGTCATTAAACATAAATCACCTGGATAGTTGTCATTTCTTGACATCCCTTGTTGTCCTAGTTTGAGTAGACATCCCAACTCAGGGTGTCCCAGAAAATTTAAAAGAAAAATAAAATCTGGCAATTATTAAAAAGAAAACAAAAACCCCAAGACACTTAAAATTGTGCAGGTGTCATTCCTTTGCAGTCATTTTTTTCCTGAAGCTTCTTTTGTTCTGTCACTGCTTGGGAATTGACAAGATCTCTAAAGAAAGATCACTGAGGCTACCATGTAATTGCAGGCCTCCTTTTTTAACAACTGTAAGAGATCTTAATAATATGTTAAGTAAGTTTTGTATGAGAATTCATGTCATTTTCACTGCACTTGGCCAAGGAGGTGCCTTAGATGGCCTCTGAAACTCCTTCCATCTGTCTTCCTCGATTCTGTGATTTATGGAGCCGTGACTCATTTCTTTGTCCCTCCTGACTGGCTATAAAGCTCCTGATGCTTTTCAGGATGCTGTGATTTCTACAGCAGACAGGACCTTACCTCACCCCCTGCAGGTCTGAGTTCCTGCCAGAGCCATGGAAGAGCTCGCCACTGGTCCCTGGGCTTTTGCAGTGCACAGTATTTGCTTGAGAGAAAAGCAAGTGGAAGGAAAAATATAAACAATTTAAACACAGCTAACTTGCTGGGAATTACCCACTTGAGATCTTAAAATCAGATTTCCTCAGTTCTCAGCTCTGTAGTGGGGCATTTTATCTGTTCTTGAGTGAGCCTCAGCCAATGGTTTGTGTCTCCATAGAACCAAGGAGAGCTCTGTGAAGACACTAATTTGGTCTGAGAATTATATTTATTAGCCAGGTGTAGTGCTTGAGCTAATAAGCCATCCTTTCATTAGGAGATAGCTTTTTTGCTTCTGCATAGTGACAAATTTAAATAGGGTTGTGCTGTTCAACCCTGTATCTTAAACTACTCTGTATTTTTGGGTTTTAGGCTTATAGATTCTAAACCACAGCATAAATCATTTTACAGTGGAGCAAGAGGAAACTTCCAGATTTATTTATTTTCCAAGTGACATATGTCAGTTACCTTATGGAGTTTCCAGGCTCCCAAAGATATGATGATTGATTATATTTAGGCAACAGATTTCTTTCAAAACATCACAATGTCAGACATATTCATATCTAAAGGTCCATGTTTTTCTCATGTTCTTCTCTATAATGTAAAAGGTTTTCAGTCAGAGCAGTTGCTTTGATAAGAGCATAAGATAACTTTGGAATAAAATTTATCACTTTTTTTTTTTAAAAGACACAACCCACATTTTGATTCCTTTTTTAAGAAAAGGAAATTTCTTTTTTAAGAAAAGAAAAGGTCAGGAACTGTTTGTTCATTCACATTTAAAGTAGGGGAATATTTTTCTGGTTTAAACAGGTCAATATATGGAAGTCTGATAGAATTTTATTTCTAAATGAGCAATTTTTGCCTTGTTTTTGTCTGTAATAACAAACCTCCTGCAACACAGAGCTTTCATGTCTGTATTAACGTGCTGTGGGCTCAGCCCTTGCCTTGCATCCAGTAAAGGTAGCACAAACTTTATTCACCTCTTTGACTGCAGCTTGTGAAGCTGAGCACCAGCAACAACCTTGCCCCTTCCCCTTCTGTGGTTGCCCAGATTTACCCCAGAATTTGCAAGCACTCAACAGCTGGCCCAACTGCACTTTGTGGCAACCCTTCTCTGCCAGGGCTGGTGCACCTCTAGGTATATGTCAGGCAAGCACCTTTCCCTAATTTTGTTATCTTGTTCTGATCTAAGATAGTGCAGAGTCAACAAGTGTTGATGCTTTTTTAGGGAGCAAGGACAGTGCTTTTTTAAGCAGGGATCTCATCAGTGTTGGAGGGGTACACTGATGCATCTAAACAAGTTCAAATAAAAGCTGATTTTGTTCATTCAGCCTTAGATACTCACAAATTTATAGGTGAATTCTTACCACACCACCAGTCACTGGCTGTGGCCCAGCTCCATGCAGTCTGCTTTTGGTGAGTTAATTCATTTGCTGTTCTTACTCATGTCAGAAATGCTAAACAGACCTTACTTTTCTACTTATTTTGGCCGTAGCACAACTTTAAAGCAGGAGTCTATAGGTCTGTTGCTCTGCTTTTTTCTGCTTGTGGGTTTCTGAGATGACAGATGTGCAGGAGTCTTGGAGAAAGTGCCCCTGCTCATGCTCTAACTCAGCTTTTTATGTGATGTACAGATGGTCTGCTTGTTTGTAATCAAATATATGAAGCCATTTCATGAAGGTAATGGAT
Organism: Pomatostomus ruficeps; assembly: GCA_013400735.1. Classification (NCBI taxonomy): domain Eukaryota; kingdom Metazoa; phylum Chordata; class Aves; order Passeriformes; family Timaliidae; genus Pomatostomus; species Pomatostomus ruficeps. The sequence goes on from VYZT01009852.1 coordinate 58,782, forward strand.
CACGTCCATGCTTTCAGGTAAGCCATGGACTCTCAAACTTCCAGTGTTGAGAGATTTTCTTGTAAAGTAAGTGGAACTTGCATTTAGCAGCAGTCTGAACTAAACTGTGTGCTGCCTAACATTTGTGCCAGGCATGATTGTAACTTACACTGCCCATTTTGGTGTCCTGCTGTATCCCTTTCTAAACAGAGCATGGTTGTGATCCTTGTAATGCAGAACACCCGTTCCCATCAGTGGCAGCCTCTCCTGATTCTAACACATATCTTTACAACTGCATGTGAGGTGGAGGAGGCTGAAGAAGTTAACCTGTACTTTGACATGGTTGCACCAATGGGTCTGTGTCAGTAACAACCTCTGGCAGAGCTGTGGGGCTTTGTAGCTGGACACAAAGTTGGAGCACTCAGCTGAGTATTGCAGCAGATTTCTGGTCAGGAACAGGATAGAACTGAGCTCCAACACTACTGTTTTGCACTGATACAAGCTAAAAGAAATATTGTTTATATTTATCTTGATATTGTGTTGGGAGAAGTGCCAGACCACACTATCTGAGAGGCATAGGGATTTTTTTAGCCCTGTCCTGCCAAATTTCAGCCTCCCTGGTTACTTTTTTCTCACTCAAAAGAACGAATGAACTGTCTGAGAAGCCAGATTTTCAACCACTGACTTTCCTTCTCTCTTCCCACAGACAAACCTCGGCTACCTGATCCATTCACCAAATGTTGCCTTTGTTCTAGGCGTATGCCAGGAGGAATTTTCTGATGCCACTGTTAACAAGTTTTCACATTTCATATAGTTTCCCTCCTGAACAAATGTATTCCTCTTCACTCTAATCTTTCCCTGGCTTCACATTTTGTATTTTCAAGGGCACAGAGGTTAAGTGTTTGGTTTTTGTTTTCTTTTGTTCTCCTGAAAGGAAGGATTGTCAGTTCTTTGTGTAACTCTGATGCTACTTCTGATGCTGGCAGCAGGAAACAGGAAGGTGAATTGAAAGGTACCTGTAGAGTTTAGGTGATTACTATGAACGGATTTTCTGGTTGAAATGTCACACTGATATTTTGGGTTAAAGATTTTTCTTCAAGTGTGTGATGAGGTCAGGATTCTGCAGGCAGCATTTGTTAAGAGCTGCTGTTAACCTGTGCTGCTTCTGCCCAGCTTGCAGAAAGCACACAGGGTCAGAAGCTGCACTGCAGGACTGTCATGTCATTTAAAACAACATTAATTCTCCCTAGTGTATCACAAGTGCTTTCCTCTTACCTCCTGACTCCTTCCACCCCTCCTGTTAGTGCAGTAGATGTTTTTATTTCACTATGCAGTGCTTTCCAAATCTGGTATCGTCAGTTGGTAGCTACTAAAGACCCTGGAATTTCTAACACTGCTTCTGTCTTTTCATAAACACGTTCACAGAGACACTTGAATGTCACTGTATTCATTATGTTATTAGTGAATAACATAGATAGGAACTATGGAGTTTTGGTTGTGATACTTATTTTGAAAGGAAAATATAATTAAAAGGGAAGATACAAAGAAATATTAAGAAAAGAGGAATTTTTCATGAAGTGTGTATGTGAACCAATTTTTACGCCTAGTCTGTAAGGAAAAGTTGTCATTCCTGGTCACAGGTATGTAGTATCTTGGTATTTGTGTGCACTTATAGTACGGGAAGAAACTTGCTTTCCATTTCAGGGCTAGAAAAACAGTTATTGATCAGAGAGTGAGTGAGACTTTAGATGATAATAGAAATCTGTAAGACTGAATGATAAAGATAGGCCAAAAGGATATTTTGAGATAAAGGATGAAAATAGGCTTACAGAAAAGCATCCAATTCTTTTTTTACGGCTAATTTCAAACACTGCCTGGATATGAATTGTCAGCCATGTCCTGGGCTGCATCAAAATCAGTGTGACTGGAAAATGAGGGAGGTGGTTCTCCCCCTCTGCTCTTGTGAGACCCTGCTGGCAGTGTTGCTCTGGGGTCCCAATATACAGAGGACGTGGAGCTGCTGGAGTGAGTCCTGAGGAGGCCATGGAGAAGCTCTGAGGGCTGAAGCTCCTCTGCTCTGGAGCTAGGCTGGGAGAGCTGGGGATGTTCCTGGAGAAGCCTCCAAAGAGACCTTAGAGCCGCTTCCAGTGCCTAAGAAAGGGCTCCAGGAGAGCTGGAGAGGGACTTGGGACAAGGGCTGGAGGGTACAGGAAATGGCTCCCCAGTGCCAGAGGGCAGGGATGGATGGGATATTGGGCAGGAATTGTTCCCTGCGAGGGTGGTGAGGCCCTGGCACAGGGTGCCCAGAGAAGCTGTGGCTGCCCCTGGATCCCTGGCAGTGCCCAAGGCCAGGCTGGACACTGGGGCTGGGAGCAGCCTGGGACAGTGGGAGGTGTCCCTGTCCCTAGCAGGGGGTGAGATAAGGTGGGCTATAAGGTCCCTCCCAAGCCAAACCATTCTGGCATTCCATGTTTCTATGTATGAAAATTCTCTAGTCATCTTTTTGAATCAGTTATGCATCTAACCTCTTTGAAAATTTAGTTTGAAGCCAAAATCAAGTAGATTTATTAAAAACGCAAGAGTTTTATAATTGTTTATCAATTCTGAAATGTCTACCTCTGAGTCAATTTGCAAACAGTGCAAACTTTTAACAGGTCCTTGCATTCCTTTTCCTGCTGATTTTAGCAAGACTGACTTTAGGAACGAATTATTATCCATGACTACCACTATTGTTATTACTATTGTTATTATTACTACTACTATTATTATTATTATTATTTCCATTGGTCTGGCCCTCTCAGTTGTTTCCTGTGGTCTTATGCAGCCCTGTGCAATCCCAAGTAAATATGAGCAATGCCTTCTATGCATTTAGTTTTAGTGAAGAGGGAAAACTGATACAGTGTTTGAAATTCCAAGTAGATCCACTCTATTGATCCAGGTAAAACCTGGTGATTAAGAGCACAGTTCACTGTTCTCTCTCAGATTCTCAATTCTGACTTTATTGCTGGTTTCTAAAATGTTATTAGAGACAGAATAATGTCAGAAAAGCTTTTCTTGTGTGTTGTCTTTTCAAAAAATGAATTATAAAATTTTGATGCTTCAGACTTTTGGATGGTTTCAGGGTTGTAAAGTTGTTTGAAAAGTTTTTCTTGAAATGTGTTTATTGAGTATTTTACTGCTGTGGTGAACAACAGTGACAAAAGTGTACAGGTGTTATTGTCTCAATTTTTCTTTTAAATTTTCTGTGTAGGTTTGGTGGGTTTTAAAAATTTTTATGGAGCTATTTGTGTCATGCAAAAGCCCATCAGAACTTCGTACAAGTACCAAAAATAGATAGAAGGCTTCCTTTAGGGTGTAGATAGGTGTGTGCAGGGGAGTACAAATGCACATAATGTCCTTTTTATGGGACAAATGATAACTCTAGATCCATATGTTAGATGTGCTTTATTTTCTCATGCTGTTACCTTTCTTCTGTCATAGAAATCACAAATGGCTATTCAGTTGAACCATTAAAGAATAACATTTTCCTTTTTACCATCTTGTGTTGATGCTGTGTTAGCTCTTGGAATCATATTCTATTTGATCTTTTTCCTTGTCCTACCCATATTTTGCACCACCTAAAAATAGTGGGAGAGAGAGTAGAGACAGAGGTGAGTTCAGTGAGGAGTCAGAACTATGGAACAAGTTACTGGAAAGAAGATGAGGAGATAGGGAGATGAATTAGACAGATGCAGTTTTAAAATATATTTAATATTGCTGTGATGAAAACAAGGACCTTAACTTAACATTAATTAAGTACTTGCTTGTTGCTTGACATTCCTGAGAGTGTTGTTGTGGTTTAACCCCTGCTGGTAGGGTGGTGGGAGGAGTAGGAGGAACGTTTTTGACTCTGTGCGAGTCCAGCATGAACAAAAACATCCCTGTATTTTCAACTCTTTCCAACACCAACCCAAACCACAGCCCCACAGCAGCTGCTGTGAAGAAAATTCACCCTACCCTAGCCAAATCCAGAAGAGATGGAGAAATGTGCCTGCAGTACATGTTAATGAAGCAAACATCCAAAGAAAAGCTGCTGGACAGGTGCCACACTGAGAAAAGAGGGGCACAGAGGACTAAACGCGTCAAAGGCTCACAGTCTGCTTGTGCGTTCACTGGTAGCACCAGAGCCCAGCTGAACTTGTCCTGACTGCAAGTGGAAAAGGTTAGGGGATGGTCACCATTTCCCTCCATTGTTCTTGACAATTAAACTGCCTCAAGAGGCTACAGGACAGCTCATTTTTGGTCCTAGACATGACAAATGACACCGTGTTGGCAATGCTAGAACCACCTGGAACCAGCTGTGTGTCTGTGCACTGTTTCCCCCAGAGCCTGAATGACTTTTTGACTTGAGAGCATTGTGCCATGTGCATATGTTGGGTTTGCCAAGCTAAAAGCCTTGCCAGGGTTGAGAGGTACCTGAAGGCCTCCCCGTGGAGGTACCTGAGTCCCTCTGAACTGTCCTTGTGCTGCTGACTCTGAGCGGCCTTGTCTGAGACAGCACACACTGAGCCCCTGAGGTGCCTGAGCTTCCAATTTGCTTTAAGGAAATCAGTAACATTTGCAGGTAGCACAGGACAAAATACCTCTGTACTGCTTCTGGGTTCCAAACTACCTTTTCAAGATAAGTAGTTGGATTAAGAAAAATCTGCTTTAGAATGGGGATAGTTTTAACAATGCTGGACCTTTGCTGTCTGCAATTCAGAGAAGCCATACAAGACCAGTGAAATGTGATTGCATTTTATGGGAGGAAAGTGTGACAGTTCACCAGTGTTTGCCAGTAGAGGTTACAGCTCTCTGTAATGGGCTGTAACAAGCAGATTTGAAGCCTTTATTCTCCCATATGCAAGTTTAAGTGTATAAGGGTAGATATTGTACTTTCTAAAATCTGGAGATAATCTGCTGTGCAATTTTATTTTTTTTCTCTAATGGTTTCTTTCAACGTTGCTCAGGGTCTTACATAGAAGTCACTGCTTGGTATGACATTCTTTTAGATAATACCTGAATGGCTGGAGTTGGACTTCAGTGATCCCTGTGGGTCCCACACAACTCAGGATATTCTATGATTTTGTAAATTTTCTCCATCTTTGAAGGTGAAGACATGAAAAACAAATTACAGAATTATGATAATGAATGCAACGTATTTCAATTTTATTAACAAGAAAAAAAAAAAGAAAAGAAATTGAAGCTCAGAGAAGTAAAATGATTTTTCTTTCTGTTGGTTAAAAGCAATATTTTACCTAGTGGTTATTCTCATGCTGTCGAAAGGTTAATTGTCTTAAATTAATGTTCAGTTCTAAAGTGGTATGATTAAAAAAGTATTGAACTAAGAATCTCTTGACATCCAGACCTCTCTTTGGATTATTTGGATTTTCAGTGCTACCTTTTCATCCCACTGTACCTGAAAACTCTCAGATCTCAGAGGTTTTGCTTGAAAAGTGTATGTTTTCACCTTAAGGAAAAGTTCCCAGTGCTAATCATGCATTATTGCATCCTAGTCAGGGAGTATTGTGAAAGATGTGCTGAGATTTTTTTTTTTAATACAATCATCAGAGTTTATGTTTATTTACCAGTTGTAGCAAGTTTATTAAGTCCTGCTTTGAAGGTATGTGAT
>VYZT01009853.1:0-18901 GCA_013400735.1 Pomatostomus ruficeps
GATCCTCGAGTCTCGCTCGGTCTCCCAAAAAAAAACCCTCAGCAGGAAAAAAACCTCAGCACCCAAAAACCTCCCGCAAAACCTAAAACTCTCCGTGTACAACACGCGTACCATTTTATGGACTTTATAAATTAGCAGATCTACCTAAATTAGCATATCTACCTAAATTAGCATATCTACCTAAAATCCCCCAATGAGTAACTTAAGGAGTGAGGTGACTCTCCCCCTATCCCACCCCTAAATGAAACTACAATTTAGCTTCAAAACCTGTTCCAAAAACCAGATTCTCCAAGGCTGGAGCCTCTGGTTTTGGGACAGTTGGGATGTTTCGTCTTCCCCCTTCAGAGAACTCTGAAATTAAGTTAATATCAGTCTGCAAAATTATAAACACGCAGTGTGAAAGGTTCAGGGTATTGGGTACAAAATTATAAACACGCAGGGCTAAAGGTACAGGGTATTGGGTACAAAATTATAAATACTCAGTGCGAAAGGTTCAGGGTATTGGGTACAAAATTAGAAACACGCAGTGCTAAGGGTACAGGGTGTTGGGTACAAAATTATAAACACGCAGTGCTAAAGGTACAGGGTATTGGGTACAAAATTATAAATACTCAGTGCTAAAGGTTCAGGGTATTGGGTAAGGGGTACAAGGAAAGAAAAGGGTGTAAAATATATAAAAAGGGTATAAAATGTATAAAAAGGGTATAAAAGAAAAGACAAAAATCCCATCAGGCATCACAGGGAGCAAGGATGTTCCCGTCAGCTCCAGAGCCTCCTTCCCCATCCCTCCCGGGTCTCCCTCAGCCCTGGCACTCCCTGGCTGCGTTGGGGTGTCTGGGAGGGTAAATCCCGGCGGATGGTGCCGGGATTATTCTTAGGCGGGCAGGAAATGAGTGATTAAGTGTACACGGAGCTCAGAGTGTGCAGCTTGTACCAGGGCTGGCATTCCAGCAATGCACAGCGTCACGGAGAGGGAAAGTATTTCCTGAGAGCTGCCTCTGCTCCTGCCCGATGCTGAGATAAGGCCCAGCTCCGTGGAGCTGAGCTGGGAGATTGATGAGGGTTCTGAGGGAATGGGTCACATCCTCGCAGTACAAAGCTAAATTTCAGCTTTGATAGCTCTCAGGCCGCGCTTTTATGGTTTCCCTCCCCTCAAAAAAAGAGCTTTTATAGCCACAGAGAGATGCTGAACTCCTGGAGAAAAATCTATTTGGAGAATCCAGATAGAGAAAATAAAACGGTGCTGATGCTTCACCTACAAATCTTCGTGGTTTTTGTAGTGACATTCAGTCTGTGCTCCAATGTCAGAAAAATCTGTTTGGAGAATCCAGATAGAGAAAATAAAACGGTGCTGATGCTTCACCTACAAATCTTCGTGGCTTTTGTAGTGACATTTACTCAGTGCTCCAATGTCAGCTGAAGCACCGAGGTGAGGAGCATCTCACACAGACATCCTGTTAGTGGTGGAGTGACATCTTCCCTTCCATTTTTATTTACTTCGAACATTAAACAGGGTTTAAATTATTTCAATATATCCTCAATCATAATTTAAAGGTTGTTTCTTAGAGGGCTGCTCACTTTTTGAACTGATTTCAGCAGGGTTTGTGCCACACACCAGCTGAATTCACAGCTCCACACACAGGTTTGGAGACTGCAGTGAAAAACCCCTTCCAGGTGCTACCCCTGGCCTTGCTTTTATAGATTTTCCAATCCAGAATCAAAGTGTGTTCCAGTGGTTTTTGGTTCCTCAGGACTCAGCCTGTGGAGCCAACAGGAATAGCTGTCCCTGGCTTCATCTTCTGAATCTGAAACCACTGTCAGGATTGACAGGAGCCTCTGCTTGGATTTTTAAAGGGATAATTCTGAGCAACTCATCAGCAAACCCCACTTGTAGGGCCTGGGGAGGCTGTGAGGAATCAGGAATTTGGGAATCCTCTCGCTGTCGCGTCTGTCCACGTAAAAATTTGGTGGAGAGGGGCCAAGGAAGGCTGTTGGAAAGCAGCAATTAGGTTTGGAATCCACGGCTTTAAATGTATGGATGGAGTGATGGGGAATGTCCTCTGTGCGCCGTGGAAATGAGGAAAATGACTTTTCCAGTGACAGCATCACTGCTGTGCTCTCCTTGTAAAATCATGGGATATGAGGGGGAATCCTTTGCTATCCCTGAAAATTCCCAGGTGATTTGGGGCCGTTTCTGTGGGAATGGGGTTTGTGTGGCACAGACTGGAATGAGGAAAACGACTTTTCCAGCGACAACATTCCTGCTGTGCTCTCCTTGTAAAATCATGGAATATGAGGGAGAATCCTCTGCTGCCCCTGAAATCCTGGGTGATTTGGGGTCGTTTCTGTGGGAATGGGGTTTGTGTGGCACAGACTGGAATGAGGAAAATGGCTTTTGCAGTGACATTCCTGCCGTGCTGTCCTTATAAAATCATGGAATATGAGGGGGAAACCCTCTGCTATCCCTGGAAAATCCTGGGTGATTTGGGGCCGTTTCTGTGGGAATGGAGTTTGTGTGGCACAGACTGGAACAAGGAAAATGGCTTTTCCAGTGACATCACTGCTGTGCTCTCCTTGTAAAATCATGGAATATGAGGGAGAGTCCTCTGGTATCCCTGAAAATTCCCAGGTGATTTGGGGCCGTTTCTGTGGGAATGGGGTTTGTGTGGCACAGACTGGAATGAGGAAAATGACTTTTCCAGCAACATCACTGCTGTGCTCTCCTAATAAAATGATGGAATATGAGGGAGAATAAAATCATGGAATATGAAGGAGATTCCTCTGCTGTCCCTGAAATCCCGGGCGATTTGGGGTCGTTTCTGTGGGAATGGAGTTTGCGTGGCGCAATGGCAGCTCTTTGGAGCAGCTCCGTTGTTCTGAACTCGCAGTTCCTGTGGAATACCTGTTCCGGCAGCCCCGGGAATGCCCTCAGAGCTCCCTCGGGCATCCTCTGCTCTCTGTGGTTTTGTTCGCTTTGCATCTCCCGTGCCTGTTCGTTTCCGGAGATGTGTTTATCTCCATCATCGGGGAATATCCCATCTGTTGACATGTAAATACGGCAGCTGCTGTTTGTAGGGCTTTTGTGGTGGGTGATCCACAAATTATTCCCGCGTTGTTATCTTCGCTATTGTATTGCACTGTTCACTTTTGTACAGTGCATTTATGTGGGTTTAATGTGTCCTGGATGTTAAAAAAGCAGGAGTGAATAGTAAAGTGCATTTATTTGGGTTTAATGTGTCCTGGATGTTAAAAAAGCAGGAGTGAACAGTAAAGTGCATTTATTTGGGTTTAATGTGTCCTGGATGTTAAAAAAGCAGGAGTGAACAGTAAAGTGCATTTATTTGGGTTTAATGTGTCCTGGATGTTAAAAAAGCAGGAGTGAACAGTAAAGTGCATTTATTTGGGTTTAATGTGTCCTGGATGTTAAAAAAGCAGGAGTGAACAGTAAAGTGCATTTATTTGGGTTTAATGTGTCCTGGATGTTAAAAAAGCAGGAGTGAACAGTAAAGTGCATTTATTTGGGTTTAATGTGTCCTGGATGTTAAAAAAGCAGGAGTGAACAGTAAAGTGCATTTATTTGGGTTTAATGTGTCCTGGATGTTAAAAAAGCAGGAGTGAACAGTAAAGTGCATTTATTTGGGTTTAATGTGTCCTGGATGTTAAAAAAGCAGGAGTGAACAGTAAAGTGCATTTATTTGGGTTTAATGTGTCCTGGATGTTAAAAAAGCAGGAGTGAACAGTAAAGTGCATTTATTTGGGTTTAATGTGTCCTGGATGTTAAAAAAGCAGGAGTGAACAGTAAAGTGCATTTATTTGGGTTTAATGTGTCCTGGATGTTAAAAAAGCAGGAGTGAACAGTAACCAGATGATTCCTGGGGTAGTGGGAAGTGGTGGAATGAGAGGATCTTTAGGGTTCCTTCCAACCCCAACCATTCTGGGGTTCTGTGATGCAAATAAACCCCAATCACATCTCTGATCGAATGCTCTTGGAGTTCTATCCCGACCTGGGAAGGTGATTTCTAGGAATGGGTTCATCCTGCTCTGCAGGAATCATTGGAGTGGAAATATTTGGGGAGCTGAACCCAAACCCTCCACCTCGACTCGTGGAGTGGTGGCCGTGTGTTGCCCTTTTACCATTAAAAAGAAAAAAAAAGAAAAAAAGAAAATGAACATTGTTCAAGACAACAGCCGTGGCTCTGCCTGGCTTCTGCAGGGAGATGGTTGGGAAAAGGACATCCCTGTGACAGAATTTACTCCACAACAGTCACTTTGGTGTCCCTCTGCAAACCCGGGAGCGTTTGGAGCCCTGGAGCCGCGCTGAGGTCGGGCGGCGCTTTCACCGCGGCAGAGCAAGGCCCCGAGTGCTGAATTGCGCCGCTGAGGCCCAATTTTGCGAGCAGCCTCTCAATTTTTCCCTTCCATCGTTATCTTCTCCTCAGGGAGCGACTCAGGGAGGTGAACATCACATCCCCGATGTGACTCAGGGTTGTGGGCCCGTCCCGCAGCCCCGGTGTCACCGAAACTCGGGAAGAGAATAAAAACCCTCTAACACTATATTTGAAGTGATAGAGAATCAGGCATTACTTTATTCTGGCCAGGATGTGCCCAGGAAGAATATTCCCAACACACATGTTTCTCCCGACATTTCCCTTAGATTTTATACACTCAAGACTCATAGGAACACGTTATTTCAAAGCTTCTTGGTACAAAATGAGGTAAACCCCAGTATCCACGTTCTCATTTCTGAGTTTCTTCATCTTCGGTGTTGATTAAATTTCCATTTTGTGATACTTCTTATCAGCCTTTTCCCGGAATAGGTGGTTTCGCTCTGCTCGGGGCATTGTCTCGGGTTGATGGTTCATTATCAGCCTCGGATGGTCCTTGATGTTCTTTGCACATCTCCCGTGCATCATCCCAGCCTGACGGGATGTTAAACCTATCTTTGTAAAACAAAACGGAGGAAATTCCTTCCCAAAGCAAGATCTAGCCAAGTCTTACTAAAGAAATAAAAATAGAAAATTTTTAAAGATACACAGTTTCCAAGACTGGCGTTTCCAGGCCGGGTCGCGGGCCGGTGGCGCGGAGCGGCGTCGAGCACCACGTTGTTGCAATGTGTTCATTGCTCTAACCACCCTCAGCCTCCCCGTCAGGCTCGGGGCTGATCATTGCCGTATTTGTCACGGGAAAGCTGAAGACATTTTCTTGGCACGGCCCAAACCCCACCACACAACCCCATAACGCGATTCCGGGCCGGAGGAGCTGTAGGACTTGTGGGGAAGTGAACCCTGGGGGTGCCGCCGTGCAGGAGGCTGAAATCCTCGCGGATGTAAAGATTTTCGCAGCAATCTCAGGCGGTAATTTCACTTTGTTGAATTAGGTTTAGGCAGTTTTACTCCTAAGACCTTGCAGGTTCTTTCTGATTATCTCAGAGCCCCGCGTGACACCCCGCGGATACCATAAGTGGCTGCAGTTTGCTTTTGCTGTTAAACTCTGCGTTTAAAGAGAGCCTGGAGGTGTGCATTTGTTTTTATTAACACTTGGCGCAGCCCAAAATGCAATCTGGATCAAGGCAGGGTGGCTGAGGTTAACTCCGGAGGTTTCCGCGTTTGTTTTCCATCCACCCCTCACAGATCCTGCATGGGGAGAGCTCCAGCTGGCTCGGGAAGCTGTAAAAGAAAAGCTCTGAGGTGAATATTTCAGATTATTGTACTGGAAACCTCAAATCTCATTTGTCAGCTAAACACAAATTCGAATTAAAATACAAAAAATAGTGGAAGATAAATATTTCAGCAATATCACCGCGCTGAGGAGCCTTTTCAAACCTCTGCGTTAGTGACCTCCGCCGCCCTGTATTTATAATAAAACATCCCATGGATTTAAACAAAGCATCCAGTCATTCCGTGGGGAGCTCCTGGAACACCGTTGTTCCCGGCCACGATTTGATTTTGTAGGTGACTCTCAAATTTCAAAGCTGTTAAATGTCATTATCCAGCCCCTCTCCCCTGCCCTCAGCGAGCCTGCGCCGCTCCTCTCGATCAGAGTCTGCTGAGCCACGAGCAGGTGAAAGAGCTTTTTGTGCTCCGGGATTTGGGAATCTGGGAATGAGAGCTTCCATGGCCCCAGTGGGTTTTTAACTCTCTGGATTCCTGCCTTGGGACATTGTGGGTTCAGCACAGCCTTTGGTTTTTATTCTCCATGGAACGTTGTGATGGAGCTTCTCTCCTCTCCTCTCCTCTCCTCTCCTCTCCTCTCCTCTCCTCTCCTCTCCTCATCTCCTTTTCTTTTCCCTTCTTTCTTCCTCTTCCCCTTCCTCCTGAGTTCCCCTGGCTGCAGCAGCGTCNTCTCCTCTCCTCTCCTCTCCTCTCCTCTCCTCTCCTCTCGAGTTCTCTAGGAATTCTTCCGGAGAGCCCCAAAATTTCCAAGCTAAATTATGGAGGAAGCAAGGAAGGAAAAAGGAGTTTATACTGAATTACAAATGCTTCTGGACATGCTCCAAAGTGAGGCGTTTGACCTATAAATAAACGTGAGCTCAGATTCCCACCGTGCTGTCATGCTGTGGGTCGATACTATAAATAAATAAATGTGAACTATAAATAAAACGAGATAAACAATAAACAAACCCAGGGGAACGGCTGGAGCTGTGTCAGGGTGGAGATCAGGAAAGGTTCTTGGGCGCTGCCCGGGTTCCCCAGGGGATGGGCACAGCCCCACAGAGCTCCAGGAGCATTTGGACACCGCTCCAGGGATGCCCAGGGTGGGATTTTGGGTGTCCTGGACAAACCCAGAAGTTGGACTTGATGATCCTTGTGGATCCTTTCCAACTCAGGATATTCTGCAATTCTGTATGTAAAATACCGTGTAATTTGCTACAGAAAATGTATTTTTCCTCTTTTTCCTTAAAATCACTTAAAATACTCCCCAGATCCACCTGGCAGCTCTGAGAAACTCCTCTGAATGAAGAAAACAAACCCCCAAATCAGCACCTGTCCCTCAGCCTCACGGACACGCAGTTTTCTGGTGCTCTGAGGACTTGGAGAGCGGGAAGGGACATCCAGGGATGTATTTTCCAAAATATATTTGTAATTATTGTGACCCAGCCTTTGCTGATGGCCACCACTCGGTGTCATTTCAAACACCGCCTCCTCCCCTCCAAGTCCAGCTGGGTGGGAAGCGCCGATTCCCTCGGAGTGGGCGGTGTTGGATGGGAAAAGCAAAAACCAAGGGCAGAGAGGAGCTGGTTTAACGCAGTCCGAGGCAGCGCTGGGTGAAATGAAAAATGGAAAATACAGCGCAAATATCGGCAGTGAAATCCTCACCGCACAGGATCAGCTGTAAAACTAAACTCTGCGCTTGGGTCAGCTGCAGGAACACGGAATAAACTCCTCAGCCTGCAGGAGGGAATAATTTTTCACGGGGAAGAGGCAGGAATAGATGGAAATGTTGCTGCGATTTCCCAGCTCGAGAGGTGGAAAGCGAGACGCTCAGCCCGCTGCGCCGAACATGATTTCACTCCGTGCTGGTTGCCGGGTTAACCAGCAACTGTTGATCAAACAAACGCAAAAAGCGTTTTTGTGGCCAGGGCTGAGCGTGTCACCCTTTGGGGGCTTTTTAGAAGGTGTCAAGTGAGATTGTGACGTGCTTGGATGTGCAGCTGGGCTGCTGAGAGCCCGAGGCTCTGACCTGCAGCCCCTGGGATGTCAGGACAGCGAGCTCACGCGCGTTTTGGAAGCTTTTTAACAATTTAAAAAGCACTCAGCCCAAATAGTTAATCTGTCTCTTTCTCCTTCTCTTCCCCCTCCCCAAAATTCAAAGAGAAAAGGAGCCAAGAAAAATTTATTAGAGCACAGCGTGCCCGCTCTTTTTTATTTTTTTTTTCATGTTAACTAGCAGCGGTGGATGGAGTTAAAATGGAGAGGGATTTAACCTCTTACTCCCCGGCGGTGAGGAATGAACAGAGTGCCAGGGACGGCCGATTTGTGGGGTTTAGGGGATTGTCACCCGAAGGTGGGGTGGCTGAACACCATTCAAAAACAAAACTCAGTCTTCAAAGGGTCAAACTGTGGAGTGCCCAAACTGTGGAGTGAGGGCTGCAGAGCTGAGATCAAAGGTTGGTTTGAACCTTTGCTCATCCAAAATCAGCACCTTGAGCCCAGCTGGTCCAAGGGCAGCTCCAGGGAACGTGACCGAGCTCCTCCCTGGAACAGCGTGGCCATTGTAGGGAAATGGAACCGGAATCCATCTTCCCCCCGCTTTGATCCTGGTGTTTGATCGTTCCAGCGCTCCCGTCCTTTCCAGGCCCAGGTGACACCCAGAGGGAGATTTTCCGGCGTTCCTCTCTTTGCTCCTAGACAGGAGGAGGGTTTGAGCATCAGTTACCTGGGAAAATCCATAAATTTGGGGACGGAGGAGCTGTGCTCGCTCCTGATCTGCACAGGCTGACAGACAACCGGCAATTAACGGGATTTAGAGGAACAAATTAACGGGATTTAGAGGAATAAAAAAATACCCCAAATTCCCCGCTGTCCCCTGCTGTGCTGCTGCTCTCCGGGAATCCTTGGCACCACAGGTGACGGTGACACCTTCGGAGCCAGCATCCCCCATCCCTCATCCCGCATCCCTTCCCAGGTTTCAGGGGAGCCAGGGAATCCCCAGAGCTGCTCCTCCCTTCTGGCCAGGTTTAAATGCTCCCTCCGCCGGAATTTTACAGTGGGAACAGCGGGAAACAGAGCCCAGCGTGAGCTGTGAGCGAGGGAAGCCTGCTCTCCTGGGATTCATTCCTCATGGAATAAATTCCTCTCCACTCAAATGGAAAGGCCTTCTCACATCTGGAGCCTCTAAAAAGCACTTTTTGCCTCTCTGGGTGGCTGTCAGGGCTGAGCTCACACTTCTGTCACAGCCCAGGGAGGGTTTCTCTCCTTTATCCGCCCGTTTAGATCAGCAGGCAGGAATTTCCTCGGAAAGCCCTCGGGGAGCACAGACCCGGCCCTGAAGGGGTTAAGCAGGGCTGGGATGCTGCAGTGTGGCAAAAATGAATTGTTCAGCCTCGATTTGCTCAGCTCCATCCTCTCCTTGTGCTCTCCTCGGCTGCATCCAAGAAAAACTTCTTTTCCTTTTTCCTTTTCCCTTTCCTTTTTCCTTTCCTTTTTCCTTTTTCCTTTTCCTTTTTCCTTTTTCCTTTCCCTTTCCTTTTCCCTTTTCCTTTCCCTTTCCTTTTCCTTTTTCCTTTCTTTTTCCTTTTTCCTTTTCCCTTTCCTTTTTCCTTTTTCCTTTTTCCTTTTCCTTTTTCCTTTTTCCTTTCCCTTTTCCTTTCCCTTTTCCTTTTTCCTTTTTCCTTTTTCCTTTCCCTTTCCTTTTTTCTTTCCCTTTCCTTTTTCCTTTTTCCTTTTTCCTTTTTCCTTTTCCTTTTCCTTTTCCTTTTTCCTTTCCTTTTTCTCTTTCCTTTTTCCTTTTCCTTTCCTTTTCCCTTCCCTTCCCTGAGGTTTTCCCAGTTCTGCCTGACTCAAGAAGAAACTGGAACATTTAACTCGTAACTGCTCGACTCCACAAGAAATTTAAATAATTACCTCTTAAAATGATGTAAAAATATTTTTTAAAAATCTATCCAGGCCACACCATTTGGATGGGGTACGAGCAGCCAGCAGGACAAGTGGCATTTAACCCTGACTTCCCCAAACCCAAATCAAAACTGTTTGTGATGCAAAAGGGGTGAATTATTATCAATTGTTTTTGTTGATTTGATTCCCTCAGCGGTGCATCCACGCTCCCTGAACTCCAGCATTTCGCAGCAGCTGCAGGATCATTTCCACAATGCAGGAAACGAGTTCAAACAGCCTCAATATTTCCAGTCACCGTCAGGGTGAATTTATTGGCGAGCTCGGCTTTAATGATGATCGATCCGTTCTGTACCTGTTGTTTCCCTTCCTGTCCCGCGCGCTTTTTCGTTCCTGGAGGTATTAAATAGCTCCATAAATCCTGGTAATCCCTCATCCTTGGGATTTGAGGGAAAAAAATCCAGGAAGAAGGCTGTCAGGACAGTAATTTCCAGAGCGTGGGCTGCCAAAAACCTCATTGTTGGAGTGTCAGGATGGCTTCTGTCACAGAGAGGAATTAACTAAACGAGGAGGTTTCTTACAACAGCTTTTGCTAAATCATTTGACCGCTTGATTCAGTCTCCCAGCAATTTAATTTTTTTTTAATGGAAAATAAGCATCCTGCTTCGTTCAGGAGGATTTTTTTTTCCTAAATCTGAATTATTGCGCCACTGGTGTGGGCAGGCTGGAAATGTCTTTTAGGGTGGGGATGGATTGCCTCACCAATTTGAGTGATTCTTGGCTGTTAAAAGTGGTGGTTTCCCCTTTTTCTGGAATTTTTGCTGCGGTTGATTCTGAGACTCTGATTTGCCGGGCAGATCGGAATTCCTTCCCAAAATCCCACCTCTCCCTCCTACTCAACACCCTCACATGGCAGCCCAACCCAAACTCCATTAAAAACGTGATTTTTAGTCGAATCGGAATTATTTTTACTTTTACAGTTTTTTCCCAGGTTTGTTTCCCAAACCTCAGTGATTTAATAAAAAATCCTTTATTTCTGTAATTATTCTTAACGGGTGTAGAGGGCCAGGTTGGAGTCTGGTTTAATTTTATTTTTAAAAAGCCTCAGATAGTGCTTGGAAAGCCTGACCTATTATCTAAAGCTCTTTTCCCTCCAGGACAATCTCAGTTCTAATAAACGCTATAAATAAAATTACAGCTCGAAGCACCATAAAATATAAAATAATTCTTCTCATCTCCATCCCCTGCTCTGCACGTTTAAGACGAAGATTTATTATCACACAGATTTTTTTTCCCCATAAATCTTTATTTCCTAGAACGCTCGTTGGGTGCAATTCTTTAAATCTGGGGTATGAAATGTGAAGGAAACCAGGAATAAAATCCCAAAAGCAGCTCTGAGCTGTGCATGGGAGGGATCCCGATCCGTGGAAAATCCCGGATGCCTTCGACGGCTCCTGGACCTCGGCCCACGGTTCTGCCTCCCCACCTTGCTCCCAGCTGCTGAAGGGCCTTAAAAGGGGCTAAAAATACATCAAAAACTCCTGTAAATGTTATTTTCTGTGTGGAAGAAGCTGCTCTGGGCTGTGGGTGGTCCCTGGCCATCTCGGCCGGTCCCTTCCAGTGGGAAATTCCCAGTTTGCCAGTGGAGTTTGGGGCCAGAGGAACTGGGCAGGAAAAATGAGCAGTGAGACTCCTCGTGCTGCTGTGGGTGGTGTGGAAAGAAACAAAAAACTGTTATATTCTAAAAAAAAAAGGAAATTTGCATTTTTTTGGGAGAGAATGAACCTGGGAGTGTAGGGAAGGTGCGATGGATTGGACACTGTGGGTGTGGGATGTCTGTGAGCTCTCTTTTTTCTTTTTTTCTTTTTTTTAAATTTTTTTTGATAAGGGAGAGACAAAAACACTTCATTTCTCCCTACCCCAAAAAAAAGGTGTTAATTGAGGCACCAGCTTGAAAAATATGGTAATAATATAAAAAAATAAGGGNAAACAAAAGGTGTCAATAGAGCTTGAAAAATATGGATTTCAATTCCAAGGGATCTGTTTCAACTGTTGTCCTGGGAGCTGTAGCTGCCCCTGGATCCCTGGAAGTGTCCAAGGCCAGGCTGGAGCACCCTGGGACGGTGGGAGGTGACAGGGGTGGCACTGGATGATCTTTCAGGTCCCTTCCAACCCAAACCAATCTGGGATTCCCTAATTCTGTTAAATCAGCCGAGAATTCTCTGATTTCAGCAGAACTTGGGTAAGACTCCGAATTTTTGGGAGTTTTTGGGAAAGCTGCTCTTGGAGGGCTCAGCTCAGCGGGGCTGAAGGGTGGGCACCGCTTTGGGGTCATCACTGTGCTTGACCACGGCTCCATCCATTCCCATTCCCGTGGTTTATCCACTCAGATCCCGGATTGTTTCAAGCAGGGATGGATCCTGTTATTTTTCATCCCGGTCTCTCGGGCAGGCAGCTCCTGGTGGCATAGGAGGATGAGCACGGCTGGGAATCTTCTTCCCAGCCCCACTCAGGACTTGCCCAGGGGAAACATTTCCCCGTTTGCGGCCGCTTCCCTTGGGTTTTTCCGCGGGATTTTTCGGCTGAAGACATTTTTTGCTGGTGCCATCATCCCATGAATTCACTGGACACTTCAGAGCCTGGGAAGGGAGCAGCTGGAGCAGGAGCTGTCTAGGGAAAGGTTTTCCAAGTTTCTGAGCTGCAAAGAGGACGAGCACGGCTGCGCCGGCGTTCGGGATTCACCACAACGCCCATCCTGGCTGCCCTCTGGAAAATTAACTCCGGGATGTTTTGTCTGCTTTTGCTGATGCACCTCGAGGGAAGTTTGAGCTCTTTCAAGGTGGAGGTGTATTAATTACACAGTAAAAGCTTTGTTATTCACGTTTCCTTGCTCAAAAAAAAAGGGAAAAGCGGTATTTGTATCATTAATGGAGAAGGAATTTAAACAGGAACCTCTGGGACAAACTGTCTGAAGCTGTTCTAGAATCAATATTATTTTACATAAACAAGAACCTGGAAATATCTCATATTGAGAAATATGAAGGATTTTGGGAGAGTTTAATGGTACCCGAAATAAATCCTGGATTTTGCTGCCCTTTGGGAGTAACCACCTGATGCGGAATGTGCTTCCAGATGCTGATGTGGAATTTTGCCTCTTCTCACCGTTAATTATGGAATCATGGAATGGATTGGGTNTCTTTCAAGGTGGAGGTGTATTAATTACACAGTAAAAGCTTTGTTATTCACGTTTCCTTGCTCAAAAAAAAAGGGAAAAGCGGTATTTGTATCATTAATGGAGAAGGAATTTAAACAGGAACCTCTGGGACAAACTGTCTGAAGCTGTTCTAGAATCAATATTATTTTACATAAACAAGAACCTGGAAATATCTCATATTGAGAAATATGAAGGATTTTGGGAGAGTTTAATGGTACCCGAAATAAATCCTGGATTTTGCTGCCCTTTGGGAGTAACCACCTGATGCGGAATGTGCTTCCAGATGCTGATGTGGAATTTTGCCTCTTCTCACCGTTAATTATGGAATCATGGAATGGATTGGGTTGGAAACGCCACCCCAGGCAGCTCCTGGCGGCAGCAGCGGCGATATTTCCTCGAGCCTTGTCTCAGGAAATGCCTGACAAAAAGCAGCTGCGGCAATTCCCAGCTCCCAGCGCCTCCGAGCCCTTCCAGCCACGCATCAGAACAAAACCCCGGGATTTGGGATAACGCTGAGCTTTGGGAAAAGTTTGATCCTGCTCTGAGCTTGAGCGCTAGTGCTTTAGTCTCTGGAACAAAGCCCTGCCCCTGAGCATCTGTGAACTCTGCACGAGTTCAAAAAGCAGAACCAGACCCGCACTTTGTGGCTTCAGCCCATCTTTCATTCATTAATTTCTAAAGTATTTTATGGCCGTGGTTATCTGGCTGCTTCCTGATGCCTTTAACAGCTTCCTCAGAGCAAGTGAAGGTAATAAATTCGCAATCCCCGTTCTTAGGGAAGCCTTAAGCAGAGTCACTGCTTGAAAATAAAATAAAAAAAGGAGGGGGGCGTTCATCGTTTGATCTCTGGATGTCTGGCGGTTGGTGGGGAAACAATGCAAATAATAACTGTGACTGATGGGATGGAGAGGAGGAAAATGGGATAATTGGGCGTGCAGGGAAATGGATGAAGTGGAAGATGCTGGGTCGGTCACTGGAGCTCAGCGCCGGGTTTGGGCAGGGTATTCCCAGCAGCATTCCCAGCTCCGGGCCCTGGTGGCGGCACAACCCGTTAATCATCACACCCCGGGCCTGGCCAGCGTGCAGCCCCATAACTCAGCCCTTTGTGTCGCCGTGGATGCTCTTGAAGCATTCCTGGAACAGTCATTTCCTCCTCACCCTCGGTGGAAACAGCCATAAAACAACCCCGAAAATGTCCGGAGAAACCGCGTCCAATGGTGCTGCTGCGGCCAAGGAAAACACGCTCGGGTTTGAAGCGTTCCCACCAAAACTCCCAAATCTGAAAGCCACTAATAGGCTGTGCATCAGTGCCTGAGCGCTCAGCGTGACGTTTCATAAAGCGGAATTCATGGCCCAGCTCTCCTGAAGTCACAGTGGCCACCGAGGGACGCTGGGAACTTTCTAGAAGGGATCACGGAGGGAAGGTCCATGTGTCTCAGTCCTAGAATTCAAATCTTTTCTGATGCTGCTTCTTGGCATCAGATCCTTCATGATTTTTCATGGATAAGTTGCCTGAGCACTCAGTGTGACGTTTCATAAAGTGGAATTCATGGCCCAGCTCTCCTGAAGTCACAGTGGCCACCGAGGGACGCTGGGAACTTTCTAGAAGGGATCACGGAGGGAAGGTCTGTGCGTCTCAGTCCTAGAATTGGGATTTTTTATGCTGCTGCTTCTTGGCATCAGATCCTTCATGATTTTTCATGGATAAGTTGCCTGAACCCTTCAGCATGACATTTCATAAAGTGGAATTCACGGCCCAGCTTTCCTGAAGTCACAGCGGCCACCGAGGGACGCTGGGAACTTTCTAGAAGGGATCCCCGAGGGAAGGGTGACAGCCGAGGCGCCTGGCTGGCTCGAGGGTGCCAATGTCACCACAGCAGGAAGGGTGGCACAGGGAGTTCTCCATCCATCCCACGCTCATTAAATACCCCGGGAAGGAGCAGCTGGAGCTGGGGGTGAGTGTGTCACACAGAACATTCTAGAGCCAGGAAAATGTGACAGCGCGGAGCGAGCCAGCGCTGACAGCGGCAGTGCCGGTCCGTGGGTCTCAGTCCTAGAATTCAGATTTTTTCTGGTGCTGCTCCTTGGCAGCAGGGAACAGGAGAAGATTCCTCATGATTTTTCATGGATAAGTGGCCTCTTGAGAAGCAGGTCCGTGGAAGGAACAATCCAACGCTCCAGGTGAACTGCTCAGCTCGTTTTGTGCCTTACCCGAATCGCTCACTGCAGTCACTGCTCGGGGGTGAGGAGCCCCAGGTCTCATTGTCCTGTGTCCAGTCGGATCCAGCGCTCAGTTCTGTGTTTCCTCAGGATTTCCAGGTTTCATTTCATGATTTCCCAGTGCTGGGAGCAAACAGGGTCATCGCTGGCCTCGTGCTGGGCTGTACAACGGGAGAGCTGGCACGGTAACCACGGAATCCTGGAATGGTTTGGGTTGGAACCTTAAAGCTCATCCAGTTCCAATTCCCTAAACCACCTTCCACCATCCCAGGGTGCTCCAGGCGCCGTCCAGCCTGACTTGGGCACTGCCAGGGATCCAGGGGCAGCCACAGCTGCGCTGGGCACCCTGTGCCAGGGCCTCACCACCCTCCCAGGGAGGAATTTCCTCCAAACATCCAACCCAAACCTCTCCTCTTCCTCCCCGTGCTGGGAGCCGCTTCCTGCACTTTCATGGAAGTTGGGATATTGGGCTGTTGATGCCCTTGGAGTCCTGGAGGTGCAAAATTCATTCCTGCTGGGAAACCGCTCCAGGTGGGCTGCCCCTGCCCCAGTGCGGACGCACATCCGCGATCCAGAGAAACTCCAAACGGTGCCGGGAGGGAGCTCGTGCCAGCTTTCAGAACTTCAGCTGCTCATGGGAACCCATCCAAACCCATCCAGTGCTGTGGGGCTGGAATTTGGCCTGGGAATCCTTCAGGATTTACTCTCTGGGGTCTGCTGGGGACAGCAATTCCCATTTCCAGCCAGGCAGGAACAGCGGGAGAACAGGCGCCGTTGGCATTTTCGGAGATTGGAGTTGCCATCCCAGAGATTTCTGCCTGGAACCGAGTTTCAGAGACAGCAGGACAGAGCTCTGAGCCAAATTTCATCAGTGCTGGCCCGACCTGGGCGAGTTTCAAGATTCTGAGGAAAGCCAAAGTTTGCTTTTTATCAGGATCAGCTCCCACATCCCAGTTTTTCAGTGGCTGTCATGTGGATTCCTCATTTATCCCACATTCCTTCAGTTCCTGGGTGCTCCAGATTCTCCTCAACTTTTCAACCTGGAGTATTTTATTTTAATTCACCGTTTAACCTGTGTATTAAAATCAAATACTCCTTTTATACCCTGTTCCACAATGTTTGAAAAGCTTTAAAAAAATTCTACACGAGCCTATTTGGACAATATTTAAATTCTACTTTAAAACCTTCCGATTTCCTTAAAATATTTCTCCTTTCTCAAGCTTTTCTGCAGCTCTGAAAGATGCCACATTTCATTTTATTTTTCTCGTTTTATTTTCCCAATATCTTTGTTTAATCAGAGCTGAGCTGAGCGAATTCTCTGAAACCGATCTGGGTATCGTTTAACCGCCGTGGGTGTAAATTTTCGCCCTTGAGACAATTTTAAAATTATATTTCTAATCCTCTTATCTCTCCCCCTGTATCATCCATCTCGCTCGTAGCTTTTCTGCCGAGAACGATTTAATTATGAATGAATTCTTTCCATTTGGGTTTGTTTATTTTGAAGGGAGATAAAGTTATCTTCATCCCCATGAGAGACGGCAATTAAAACATTTCTAATTATAAATCCGAGGGCGGTGCAATTCCAAGGACTTCGCTGATTGTTTGCTGGGGTGGCAGAAATGGAACTGATGGAATCATGTTGGAAAATGGATGAGCTTGAACATCTTGATGAAGGGAATGAAAGGGAAAATAAGAGAATTGCAGAATTTGTGGATTAAATCCCAAAGGGTCTGTGGAGAATTACCAAGGATCAGCCACAGCAATATTTTGAGGGCCCCCACCCCAAAATCCTCCCATTTTTTTCCCAGCTGTGGATTTATTGGGAACCTCTTTTTAGTGCAGGAAAGGTTTTTGTGTCTGTGCTCCTGCTCTGGGATCGAGGAGGAAATCCCAGTTTTCCGCGTTCTCCCGGTGTTCACATGGAACCAACACCCAACCAGCAGCTTTTGCACCCGACAGCTCTGCAGCAAAGCGGGAATCTTCTTCCCAGCCCCAGGCAGGACTTTTCCAAGGCTTTCCCCACACCAAACTTCTCCCATTTTCTCCCAGCTGTGGATTTATTGGGAACGTCTTTTTAGTCCAGGAAGGGTTTCTGTGTCTGTGCTCCTGCTCCAGCATCCGGGAGGAAATCCCAGTTTTCCGCGTTCTCCCGCTGTTCACATGGAACCAACACCCAACCAGCAGCTTTTGCACCCGACAGCTCTGCAGCAAAGCGGGAATCCTCTTCCCAGCCCCAGGCAGGACTTTTCCAAGGCTTTCCCCACACCAAACTTCTCCCATTTTCTCCCAGCTGTGGATTTATTGGGAACGTCTTTTTAGTCCAGGAAGGGTTTCTGTGTCTGTGCTCCTGCTCCGGCATCTGGGAGGAAATCCCAGTTTTCCGCGTTCTCCCGGTGTTCACATGGAACCAACACCCAACCAGCAGCTTTTGCACCCGACAGCTCTGCAGCAAAGCGGGAATCTTCTTCCCAGCCCCACTCAGGACTTTCCCAAGGCTTTCCCCACACCAAACTTCTCCCATTTTCTCCCAGCTGTGGATTTATCGGGAACGTCNTGAAGTTCTTCTAGAATCAATATTATTTTACATAAACAAGAACCTGGAAATATCTCATATTGAGAAAGACGAAGGATTTTGGAAGAATTTAATAATTAAATTCTGAAATAAATCCTGGGTCTCACTTTTCCCAAAGAGGGGCACTTCCAGCCTCACTTTTCTGGAAGAACAGCACTTCCAGCCTCATTTTTTCCAAAGAGGGAATTTTCCAGTCTCACTTTTCCCAAAGAGGGACATTTCCAGTCTTATTTTTCCCAAAGAGGGACATTTCCAGTCACACTTTTCCCAAAGAATGGCACTTCCAGCCTCACTTTTCCCAAAGCGAGGCATTTCCAGCCTCACTTTTCCCAAAGAGGGAATTTTCCAGTCTCACTTTTCCCAAAGAGGGACATTTCCAGTCTCACTTTTCCCAAAGAGGGACATTTCCAGTCTCACTTTTCCCAAAGAGGGGCATTTCCAGTCTCACTTTTCCCAAAGCGGGAATTTTCCAGTCTCACTTTTCCCAGAGAGGGACATTTCCATGACATCCGCTGGACTCAAACCCATCCAGAGCAGCAGGGTGAAGTTTTGCTCCGTTCGGATAATCCCCCAACCCTGGCACAATCCAATATTTTATTTCAGACGGCTTCATTTTTATTTTATTTTATTTTTTCTTCCCTTTTTCTCCGGGGCTTTCTTAAACATTGACATTAATCTGCTCGGCTGGAAGCAGACCAAGCTTCTGTATTCCTTATCCTCCCCGATCGTCTGCGCCTCAGATCTGTTTACCAAACGGCCCGGATCGCGTTCCCATAAATCCCGGGATTCGGCCGCGCCGTGATATTAATTTATTGGTGCGTTTATTTTCGACATCAATTACTCTCGATCTCGGCAGACATAATTCTCTCTTCAAAGCCCAGGGAAAAACTCCGCGGCTCTTGGCGTTCCTCACCCCTTCCCTCCCTCGGCTCCGCCCTGGAGGCCCCGGGAATGCGGCAAAGGCAGCGGTGGGAAGGGTCCTCACTCCTTAATTTGGGTTTCCTGGGGTTTTGCTGGAATTCTGGTCCAGAGGGTGACCCCAAAACCGCGTTTGGGTTTGTAGGAAGGAGCTTGGAATTGTGGTGCCGTGACTGGAACAGCAGGAGAGAGCAGAGGCTTTCAAAATGCCGGGATTTTAACCCAGTTTGGGATTTTAACCCAGTTTTAGGATTTTAACCCAGTTTGGGATTTTAACCCAGTTTGGGATTTTAACCCAGTTTTAGGATTTTAACCCAGTTTGGGATTTTAACCCAGTTTGGGATTTTAACCCAATTTTAGGATTTTAACCCAGTTGGGGATTTTAATGCATTTTGGGGATTTAAACCCAGTTCTGGGATTTTAACC
>VYZT01009858.1:0-10317 GCA_013400735.1 Pomatostomus ruficeps
ATTGTAAACGGGCACGACCCTCAGTCTGCTCATTCTGCATTCTACACTCCTCACCCTTCCCTCTCTCCTTCCTCACTTCTCTGCTCTCAGACTTCTCTGACCTGCCTGGAGCTGCATCCGGCAGCTCCTGGCAAATCTTTCTTTCCCCACGCCTTCTGCAATAAACCTCACGATCTAAACCCCAAATATAGAGATCACCGTTTGTCCCGACTGTCCACAACAAACCAGAATCCCACAGATTCCACAGGAACACCTTCAACTTTTCTACTTTAGCCGTGATTAATCCATTCCCTGGTGGACAGCATAGTTTGTTTTCCCACTTCGTATTGCCAGGTGGATATTAGGTTGTGGAAATCCTGACTTTTTTGCAAAAAGCCCAAAAGTTCAGGCCCAAGGATGTTCAGACTCTGCTGGTCCCCAGGCACAGCACCAAGCCCTGTGAGCTGTGTGGGTTTGGGTGCTTCCATTGGAATCAGATTGCTTTCTGGTGAGAAGTCCCAACTCCCCATTTTCAGTATATGGGTTCGGGTGTTATTTACCAGCAGAGATGTTTCAATTACCTTTCAAAGATGGTTAAATAATAATGAAAATAATAATTAACAATAGGTACTTCATTAAATAAAAGGCTTGTTAATTGGCTCAGATTAAAGTGCACTGGTCATTTCATTATTGTTTCACTGCTTTCAGATGATACTTTTATATTAAAATAGTCTCCATTGTCTCTCTCTTTCCTTTCTTAAGAACTTTTATCCATGATGGAACTTTTTTCATTTAGGAATCTGATTTTTTTCCATGAAGATATCGAACAAAAAAGCAGCCAGAGGGCTTGCAGGAGTCAGAATTTGCAGTTCATTGTACATCCAATTCCCTGCTCCTCAGCCCGCTCCTCCTCTTCAACAGGCACCTGCCTCAACGGTCGGGAAAACTTTGGGATGGCTGCTGATGTGGAGGGCAGGAAGGGGGATAGGAGCAAACCCTCCCAGGGGGAATAACGTTAACATTCCCTCTCCAGGAAATGTTGTTGTTATTCCGTTCGTGGAGCAGCTTTGCTCCTGCTTTGCTTCCTCAGAAGTGTTCCTGCCGTTCCTGCTCATCTGCAGGCAGAATGTTTCCCCAAACCATCCCTGGGGATGTTCCTTTCCCAGCCTGCCTACATCACTCAAGCTGTGAGGGTCAAAATTTGGTTGGTATCTCTTTCCAGCAGTAAAGCTTTTTCTGTCCACTGAAAAACACTGGGAAATGCTGTAAAGTAGCAAATAGTTCTTGCTCGAACAAAGAGAAGCTCAATGAAATTCAAATTATTTTGAAGACAAAGAACCCATCGCCAGCAGCTAGCACAGATTATTTGCACTTCTACATTCATAGCTGCATTACGAGTATTAAGGAAGAGAAAGAACTGGGAATGTTCCCAAAGTTCACTAAATCCTTTGCATTCCAGAAAGAGATAAATTTCTCATTCATATCTCCATCATGAGCTCTGTATTCAGAGAGGACCCAGCTCTGCTTTCCATGAGCATCCACATGCCTCACATATTTTTTCTCCCCACTCGGCCAAGTCATTAAAATGCGAGACAAGAAACACTGAGCACAAAATGGTTGGGGGATTAACAGAGACATTTCCTCTCTCCAGTTTCTGTTTGTGCCTCTCCCTCCTTTCAGACTCACTCTGCTGTTGGAGTTACTTTGCCTGAGGTTCAGTGATATTTGAATAATTTAGCTTAGCCTTGTAGGGAGATGGCCTCACAATTTAGTGACATTTCTTTCCCCTGCTTTAATGACTCCTGCTGAAATGTGGGACCTTTCCCTTTACTGGCCCATGGAAAGCTGCACTTCCACCACTGGCTGCTGTGCCTCCAGCCCTTCCCCGGGTGAGGAGCTGTAAGAGGAGGGAATGCAGGTGGTGAGAGCATGGCAACGGGTCAGCCCTCAGTCCTAACAGAGGGAATTTGCACCAGAGTCCAATCCCCCATCCCCATGCCCAGTGATGGGTTTATCCAATTAATCAGGTCAGAAATATCTCCCAGACTCCACCTCGGGATGAGGCTGGGAGCAGAGGAATCCATAACTCTTCACTTCTTCCCGGATAACTGCAAAGTGTCTGGTGGAATAGTTTCCTGCCACGTAGGAAACAATGCCCTGGCAGCAGGGATGTGTGTGAGTGCTCTGCAGGGAGAGCATTGTCTGGCGTGTCACTGTGTTTGTGGACACAAATATTCACGAAACAGAGGCCAAACAGGAACCGAGCTCTCTCTGGGAACTGCTCCTCCGTGGCATACCCAGGGAAGCAGGGAATGAAACATCCAGCAACTGTGCAAAAGCTGCTGGAAAACAAACACCACTGTCTTCTATTGTGTCTATCTTTTGGGGAAAACCACTCTGAGAAACCCCACGAGCGTGTTTATGCTGCTCTCAAGTGGGGGTTTGTGTTATTTTGTGTCATTGCAAACTCTAAGGTGATTGAAGGCCACACGAAATGTTTTGCAATCTGCTTTGGATAATTGTTGGAGGCCCAAAGTGTCTGGATTATACATGCTCTGGGCAACCTGTGCTGGGCCCCACAGGGAAGAATTTCTTTCCAATATCCCACCTAACCCTGCCTCTGGCAGCCTGAAGCCATTCCCCCTTGTCCTGTCCCTCCAGGCCTTGCCCAAAGTCCCTCTCCATTGTTCCTGTAGGTTCCCCTCAGGCACTGGAAGGCCTTCCCAAGCATTTACACCTGAACATCAAACACATAGATGCTGTTTTTATTTAGGAGGGACTCCATGTCGCCTACCTCAGACAGGAAAAATGTGCTTTCTAGGGATGAAAATAAGTAATTTCTTTTAAAAAAACTTCCTAAGGGAAAGTGGGTTCCATGGTTATTGTTTGATTATAAAACTGATCAAGTGCCAGGCACTGGTTTTGAGAGAATGGCCAATGTGCGGAGTGTGAGGTTTTTTGGAGGTTTCTGGAAGGAGCCTCCTTTTAAAAATCTTACTTTAATTAATCTTGCTGTGATTAGAAATTCTGGAGCTATGACAGCAGCGTGCCATCTGTATAACAGGACCCTGTTAGAGTATCCGTCTGGTAAGGAAAGGATTACTTCATCAAACGTTACAGTTTAAAATCCTCCCGAGTGGGCAATGTATTTACCCTGGCTGCTGGGAAGGGAGGGACACACGGCAGCAGAAGAGCTGCAAATCTCCCTGCCCAAATGACCAGACCTCCAGCATCCACTAAGATTTGGAGGTGGTTTAAATAATTAAAAATGAGCCACTACTTCATTTTTTATTACATTCCACCTCCCTCTGGAGAGACCCACCTCTGCCAGCAGCGTAATGCAAGGCCGGGGTTTCAAAGAGCTCATGGGCAACACCTAAAGGAATGACAAAGCAGCTGCAGGAAAACCTTGCTTTAAAGATGATGTTATTTCATAGGAAATACAGAAACATGAACTCTGGCTTTGTCTGTTTCTTCTGTTCCCATTACTGCTTGAAAGGTCAGGCTAATACTTACACGAGGGATTCATTAGTGAATTTGATAAGAGGATGGAAACACCCAGAACAAGGAAAGGAATTGATGGTGCTTTGAAAAGAAAGTTGTGGGAGGAGGAAGAGAAGAAGAGATGTGGCTTTAAAGAGAGGCAATCCAGCGACTTCTTGAATAATTAAAATTAATTTTTAATCCTTTTCAAAGACAAATGAGATGGGCTCTAGCCAAGCAGCAGGAAGGCTTAAATATATCCTGTATTGGACTAGTAGTTCAGCTTTAGTGGGAGGCCAAAAGTGTGAACATCTGAGAGAGGAAAAGGCAAATAAGCCAAGAGAGAATGAAGAAAAGCTGCACAAATCTTTCAGAGAACATCATAGGGAAACCACAGCACTGAACCAACACCTCCCAAGGATTACAGGCAAGCCAGGGTCAGCAAAGAGCCCTGGCTGGGGCACATAAAAGGGCCAACAGCAGCCTGGACAGTGGAGCTGTCTGGAAGGCTTGGTGACCCTCCCAGCCAACTGCTTCAGGACCTCCAGCCCAAATTCACCTGAAAATTCACACCTAAGTGAACCCCAGAATTCAACAGGTTGATTCTACATCAAATGCATAGGTTGAAAAAATACATTTCTACTAAGCAAGCTACTTGAGCTGTGCTCTCACCAGGTGGCACAGATTGTATCCCATTACTGAATTTATTAGAAATAGTTTTTATCAAGATAAAGTGTCAGAAATCTCCATTTTAACAAGAAGGAAAGAAATCTACTCCATTCATAGTTAAAACATCTTTGTTATGTCCTGCCTCAAAAATAATTTTGTTTTCAATAATATTATAAAGAGAACATCTTCCATGTAGGAGAACTTCTTTGTAAAGTGAAGGAGAGGAGTAAAAAAATTGCCTGACCTGTGACCACCTTTGGATAAAGCTTTCTGGCACAAAAATCCCGGTGCCAAAGGCAGGATCTCCACTGTTCCCTGGCCCAGGAGCTGAGTCAGTGCCCCAGGAGCAGAAATGATGGAGTGCGGCTTCCAAGGCAGGCTCAGGACCCTCCTCACGGCCAAATTCTGCACGCCAGGTACACTGTTTCTGCATTTCCACACGCAGATGTCAAACTGAGGGGCAAGCAGGAGAAGTCAGTAAGTACAGCCTTGTCAGTGTTTGCTGGAAGGAGGAATCCAGTCAGTCCTGTGGGATACAGCAGGTGCAGTGATATTGAAAAATAACGCCTTGGTTTCACAGGACCACAAAGGTTGGAAAAGACCCCCAGGACCATCAAGTCCATCCTTCAAATCCCACAGTGCCCACGAAACCATATCGTGAAATGCCACACCTACTCACTTCCTGAACTCTTCCAGGGCATGGGATTTCTTTACAGCTCACCCCCTGATTAAGAAAGGCACCAAAATGAGGCTTGCTTGGCATGAATTAGCAGTGGCTGATGTGCATTAAAATGTTTAATCTCGTACATACACCCACAGGTAACTCTCATCTCTGAGTTGTTGCCCCCCTGCCTTGTCCCCAGGTGTCCCTTCCTTCCTCATCCATCCCAGCCTGAAGAGAGGGATTTGTTCCCAGGATTTCAGAAGGAAGGCAATGGGAAGGGAAGGGGAGCCTCTCCCACTGCTGGCCTCGAGTAGTTTACTTCAGTGTCAGGGAAGGAGATAACCCTGTTTACATTCCCATTCCCTGGAAAGATCACGAGATTATTTAGATGAGTCTGGACAGTGCTCTGAACATGCAGCAGAGCCACGTAAAGCTCAGTTTTATGAGGAATAGTCTCCCCTTTCTTTTTAATACTCTAATTTCCAAATACACACAGGCAGCCAAAATGCAGAGCTGAGTATGCCAGCAATGCTGGGTAAATCCCTGGCATCAGACATCAATCTGCTCTTTCATGTGAAATTAAAGCCTCTTCTCTGACCAGATGTTGGGGGTTAGGAACTTTTATTTTGGTTTTTTCCCCCACGTGGAATCTTGTCCCATAGGTTGCTAGGAAACAATAAATATCACTACTTAAGAGAGACAAAAGAATGTGCCCAGGGAAAGGTGCAGCTGGCTACTCCCTTACCTGAGGTTTTCTCTCGGAGGGGCAGAGGTACCATGAGAACTGGGATGGGAAGAAGGGGCTGGGGGAGCTGCCAGCCCTCTTTTGCTCAAAAAGGGGCTGGGGGAGCTGCCAGCCCTCTTTTGCTCTCGACATTCGGAGGGGAAGGAGGCTGCAGTTGCTCCGGGGAGAATTCACCACCACAGGGGTTCTGTCTCCTGCTGCTTGCTTCTACCTGAGTTGGAGCTCTGCTCATAAAGGCAGCTGTTGCACTGGGACCTTATTAAAACCCTGCTTCACCTAACACCTTTCACCATCTGCTTGGGTGCCTCAGGGGAAAACCCTGGGATCCCCCAAGCCATTTTCCCCTCCCAGGGAGCCTCTCCTGGCCGTGGTTTGGGAGCCAGGCTGCCCTGCCCAGCCCTGCTGCACCTCTGCTTCTGCCCCGGGATTTTTGCTGCGCTGTTTCACAGAGTCAGTGAAGCGCTGCTCCTCCTCAGCTACACTCTACTCCTACAGCTGTGCTCCTGCAACTATAGAAGGAAATTAAGAGGAAATGAAGCTGGAAATGGACCTCCCTGTTCATCAAATTCAGTCTCCAGTTGGCACAATCAGTGTTTCTGTATCAGTAGTATATAATCCCCTTCTTAATGCACCAAGTTCCGTCCTCCTCCTCCTCCCAGGAAATCTTCTAAGAATCTCATTACTGCCTGGAAGCCTCCATCCAGTTTCCAGCTTATGCCTGGACACTTCATATCCTTTTGTCCTTATGACAACCTCACCTCCAGCTTCCCAGCTTTTCCCCTGCTGGCACAGGCCCCCCGCGCTCTCCTTATTCAGGAGTGATCCCATGCACTCCCACAGGTCCCAGCTTGCTCCAGCTGAAAGAACCAGAAAGGAAACCCAGAGACCAACGCAGGCAGGAGCAGGGAAAGCCCAGTTCTGCTGCATGGGCACCTGGGACCTGGCAGTGGGAGCGCTGAGCAAAATTCCCTGGCCCTGCTGTGTCTCCTCAGTTTTGAATCTGCCTGAGGCCCTCGAGGCTTTTTGTCCCTTTCCTGCCAGGTTTGTCCAGGCAGAAGGAAGCCCCTTCCTGCTGCTGCCCGTGCCTGGAGGGAGGGTGTGCGGGGTGGCCGATGCTGCCCACGCTCCCGCAGCCCTTCCCCAGGACACGGATGGGTCCCTGTCTGCAGCAGCAATTCTGGCCTCAGAATAGCACAGCGTGCGCTGGCTGCATCTTGGGAACCGTCCGGCAGCCTGTGGGGCCTCAAGGTGGGAAAAGGTGAACATTGTCAGGACAAACAGCAACAGAACTCTGCGCTGAGGCTTGGGGTGGAGGCCGTTTCCCACACGTTTGAAGAAAAAAATCCCAGGGGATTAAAAGAATTTCACAACTTTTTTTCTTTTTTTTTTTTTTTTTCATAAAATCTACAATAAAAACAGACCATATTAAGCAGAAATGAGGCTCCCAGAACTTATGAATAACTTGCATTCTTCCACTGGAGCCCAGCCAGCTACCCTTGGAAAAAAATCCTGTTTACTTTGTAGTGAATGTGAGAGACATGCAGTCTGCCAGAAGCTGCTACGACAGTAAAAACACAGCCAGGGGCTGTCACAAATGGGGAAATCACAGAGAAAGTTAACTTTTTAACTTCAAGGACCAAGATTAAAATAATATCTATTTGGTTAAAAGTTATTTACTTTATCACACAGAAGACTTAAGTTGCCTTTACATGAAAGCTGTTCTAGTTCAAAGGCAAAATTCAGCTGCTTCTTCAATAGCCAGCTTGGTTTTTAACATTTTTATTAGATTTACAAAGGAAATGTCTTTCCTTGTTGTTGTCAGTGGGGCTGAGATGAATATTTTGCCCCACAACTGCATCTTTCTTTCGCCAGGCCTCAGGCAGGATGGTTGCACAAGGAATCCCCGCCAGCGTCCTCGCTCAAGGCACTTCCTAAGTCCTTGGGGGATGATGAGACATGCTTGACCTTGTGCCTCCTCAGCAGTTTGATCCTAGGGTGATTCCTACATAAATCCTGCCCTAAGCTGTAGGTCTGTGATTTCAGAAACTGCAGAAAACGGATTCCCAGCACCCCCAAGCCTGAATACTGAGGCCTGATTAAGTGACAAGCCCTTTGAGAGGAAAAAGAGGGTGATGAGTAGCCTTAGAGCTCCTGTGTTTTGTGCTGTAAGTTGGGATCTCTTCCTTCCTGATCTTCAACAAAGCTGCATGGATTTTTTTATCATTTTCACTCCTTTGTGTACATTATTTGTATCCCTAAACTGAACATGAAGGCGCTTTCTCCTGTTCATTTATGTTCTTAATTCATCTTCTCATTTATCTTATCTTTCATAAGCAACTGTCCTGTTGTCCCACCAAGCAGAGGCCCGTGATCTGCAGACGTCTGTCTGCCAGGGCAGCCCCTGCACCCCTGCTGTCACCATCCCTCGCTGCCTCTGATAAATTTGCCCATTGTCCCTCTCATCCCTTTCAAGCCCAGTTTCTAGGCTTTGTTGTTTTGCTTTATACTTGAGACCAAGAACATGTTTAAGTCTCTTCCTGCAGCCGAATCCAAGGATGGGTGACCTGATAACCCCAGAGCAGCAGTGAAAACAGGAGACAAATGTCACCTCAAAGGGACACTTGAGCATATCTGGCCCTGTCAGGAGCAGGAAATA
Organism: Pomatostomus ruficeps; assembly: GCA_013400735.1. Taxonomy (NCBI): domain Eukaryota; kingdom Metazoa; phylum Chordata; class Aves; order Passeriformes; family Timaliidae; genus Pomatostomus; species Pomatostomus ruficeps. The sequence continues at coordinate 8,197 of VYZT01009858.1, forward strand.
CCAGGAGTCTTACGTCAAAGATTTAAACCTGGATCTGCAGGCCCAAGGGGGCTGGAATGGCTTGAACACGGTTCAGATAAACATCCAGACTTTGTGATGGTTATCCAGACTCTTTGGGAATGTGGAAGTTGTGAGGCTCACCCGTCGGCAGTACCTTGAGCGCATCCTGCACCTTGAGGACAGCCCTGATAAGGCTGTTTGTCGGAAGCCAACTGCAGCAGCATTAATTAGATGGCGTTGGTAGGAAGCTGTGAAGCAGGGGATGCTGGAGACGTTGCCAAGTGGCTCAGGAGAAATAAATCAGAGTTGTCCAAAACACAGCCCCATTCCAGCCACTGGGAAGAAAATTAACTCGGCCCCGGCCAAAACCAGCACGAGAGACTATAAATACCTTCAGAGTAAGAATAGTGGTAATTATTCACTGTCCTAGAAAAGCAGGATCTTCAAGACAGAGAAAACATTTTGAGCACTTCCTTGTAGAAATTCAGGAGTCAAATAAGTTTAATTTGACCTTGGAAATTAAGTCAGCTCTATCAAATTACAGCCAGATTAATTCTGATTACGCTTAACCGCCCAGAGGCTTAATACAGTTTGACTAATACATGTTAAAATCACATTTTTAGTTAATTTAGATTATTGCTTGAGCGTTCCTGCAAAGGTGAGTCCTAAATCTCGCCGATATTAATCAGCCAAAGGAAAGGAGGCCTTGCATTTAACTGGTCTTTCTCCATTTGTGTCATAACATCTTCACTGTGAAATCTGCTCAGTGCACTAAAAAAACCTGTCAGGCTGCAGTGGGCAAAAACCTGTTAGTTTGGTTAAATTACTCAAGAGAATAAAAAGGACAAGGTTTTTTCAGAGCTGGTTGGTAAACACACCTGGCTGAAGGATTTCTGCAGGCAGCCTGAGGATTCAGTTGGGGTTACACACAAATGGACAAATTCACAGAATCTTAGGATGGTCTGGGTGAAAAGGTGACCTTGGAGATCATCTAGTTCTAACCTCTGATTAATTCTTAATTAATAATTAAGAATTGCTAGTTATTAATTATTAATTATGATCTGCAATAGCAGTGCGAAGGAAAATTCACTGTCTCCAGCTTCTTAAAGAAAAGGAAAAAACACCTGAACTTCCATTGAGTCTCAGCAACCAATTTCCATGGATTTGGGAATTATCTTTAGTGGGCAAAGTCTAGGCAGTACGAACTCCAGTCTCCCTCAGGCTGCCTCCGTTAGCGAGGGATTCCCACATTGTCTGAGCAGCTGCTCTTCCCTTCCAGCTTCCCAGCAGCAACACTCCTGACCCCCATGTACCACCACGCACAGACACACCAACCCATCCTCTCACTCCCCAAATGCCCGGGCCTTTTGCATCTCCCAGGTGTTGTTTACAGGTGGAAACTGTCCCAACCTGAATCAAAATTCCTCCACCTGGAGCACCTCTTGCCAGTTAAAGCCTTTAAGGAGCTAAAAGCCATCAGCAGAGCTGCCTCCTCACCCCTCCAGGAGGGCCTGGCTGCCCAAACCCTTGGCAATTATTCACCAGTTACAGTAACTGGTCTCCTAGAAGATATCGACCCTCCTTTCACACCTTGCTGGCTGTTCCTGGCAGGCAGCTCTGCTGCTAAATCGTGAACCAAGACAGCAATTGCCAAAGGGCTGGTGCTCCCCTGTCCTCCTGCTGGGACTCTCACAGTTATTCAAAGCGTGCAGAACTGTTCCTCACCACACAGCACCTCTCACGTCCCACACAGCAGTGACCACCCTAAATAACCCTAATTACTGATTATGCCCCTTGCTAGAAAGAAACAGCTTTTATCACAGAATCCCAGACTGGCTTGGGGTGGAAGGGACCTTAAAGCCCATCTTGTTCCATTCCTGCCATGGCAGGGACACCTTCCACTGTCCCAGGCTGCTCCAAGCCCTGTCCAGCCTGGCCTTGGGCACTGCCAGGGATCCAGGGGCAGCCACAGCTTCTCTGGGCACCCTGTGCCAGGGCCTGCCCACCCTCCCAGGGAACAATTCCTTCCTAATATTCCACCTAACTCTGCTCTCTGGCAGTGGGAAGCCATTCCCTGTGTCCCAAGTCCCTCCATCCGTCGTCCCAAGTCCCTCTCCAGCT